>JALPQI010001160.1:0-16379 GCA_025490895.1 Thaumatotibia leucotreta | reverse complement strand
TCTGGTCCGATCAGGGGAGTGTCCGCACCTTTCCTGGCAAGTTCATCCGCTGCTTCATTTCCGGCAATGTTGGAGTGTCCTGGTACCCATCTAAGTGTGACTTTGTTGGAGTTAGCCAGGACGTTTAGATTTATCTTGCAATCCAGGACAAGTCTAGAGTTGGTTTCTAGGGACTCTAGTGCTAACAGGGCAGCTTGACTGTCCGAATTGATGTAGATGTTTTGATTTCTGAGGTTTCTGTCCAGGTTAATCTCAGCACATCTGTTGATGGCGAAGACTTCTGCCTGGAAGATTGAGGCCAATTCACCCATGCTGACGCTCGCTCTGAGCTTAGGCCTCTCCCCATATATGCCACATCCTACTTTTTCGCCTTTTTTGGATCCATCCGTGTACCAAATGTGGCTTCCCTTTTCGACAGACATTTGGTCGTTCGCCCATTTGTGTCTCGAGGGAATTTCCACCTTGTACAGTTTGGTGAATTGACATTCTGTATGAATATCATCTGATGGCATGCTGAGGGTACAGTTTTCAAATACCTGTGCCTTAAGTGAGACAAGGGCTTGAGAGCGCCATGTAGGCCTGTTCAGCGTGCTTATTCTGTAGACGCATTGCTTTGCCTCCTTCTGCACTTGCAAGTGGAGTGGTGTTATATTAAGCAGTGCGTCTAGGGCCGCCCCTGGTGTAGAGGAGAAGGCCCCTGTTGCCGTTAGGCAGGCCGTACGTTGTAGGCTATTAAGGGAATTTATTGTTGTCTTTTGGCTAGCTTTGGAGCACCATACAGCGGAGGCGTAGGTGATGATGGGTCGCACTACCGCTGTATAGAGCCATAGAGCAATTTTGGGTTTTAATCCCCACCTTGCTCCAGCCATGCGACAACAAGACCATAGGGCCATTTTTGCTTTTTGTAAAATATTTTTTCATGTGAGGATTCCATGTCAACTTTTGGTCAAATGTGACCCCTAGGTATTTCACCTCACTTGAATAGGGTATTGTTTGTCCATTAAGTTCTAGTTTTCCGAGTTTTTCCAGTTTCCTCTTTTTTGTGAAA
Organism: Thaumatotibia leucotreta; assembly: GCA_025490895.1. Lineage (NCBI taxonomy): Eukaryota > Metazoa > Arthropoda > Insecta > Lepidoptera > Tortricidae > Thaumatotibia > Thaumatotibia leucotreta. The sequence continues at coordinate 15,331 of JALPQI010001160.1, read as the reverse complement.
GGTACTAACACCGTTTTGCTCGGATTAATGGACAATTCATTTTCTTTACACCATTTAGATATTGTATAAAGAGCTCCTTGCATCAAATCTGAGATCGTATGGAGGCTGGGTCCTTTGATTATGATTACAAGGTCGTCGGCATATCCCTGTGTGTCATAATCTTTGTCCCGCAGTATTGTAAGGAGTTGATCCACTGCGAGGGTCCATAGTAGTGGGGATAAAACGCCTCCCTGAGGACATCCTCTCGTGGTGTGGAATTTATGTTCTATTTCATTGAGGGTTAGAGTAGCTACTCTGTTGGAGAGCTTATTCTCTACCCATCTAGTGGTGGTTTCATCTACTCCCTTTGATCTCATTCCATTAAGAATGGTTTCCGTGGGTGTATTATCGAAAGCACCTTCTACATCAAGGAACGCACAGAGAGCGGTTTGCTTTTCCTCTAGGGTTTTGTGCACCTTGTCAACCAGGTCAAGTAGGGCAGTTTCTGTTGATTTTCCCTTTTGGTAAGCATGCTGATTGTGGCTGAGTGGTTTTGCCACCAGGTAACGCGCTCTAATGTGCTGATCAATGATTCTTTCCATTGTTTTTAGAAGGAAGGATGTTAGACTGATTGGTCTGAAGGATTTAGGCTGCGAGTAGTCCTTTTTCCCTGCTTTAGGTATGAATTTTACTTTGACCTGAGTCCATTTTTCTGGTATATATCTTAACGCAAAGCTCGCTCGAAATATTCTGACCAGGTGCGGGAGTAGGAGGTCCTGTCCATGTTGTAGGAGCGCAGGGAACACTCCATCTTCTCCGGCCGATTTAAATGGCTTGAATTTGCTCAATGCCCACTTAATTTGGTTTGGTCTAAAGATGTTAGATGCCAAATTCCAGTCTTTGTTGCTTGCCCTATGGATTTCTTGATTCCTTTGGGTGCATGTTTGTGTGTTACTGTTGGTATACGAACCTGGGAAGTGGGTTGCCCTAAGGAGGTCGAGGGTTTCCGCTTCCGTGTTCGTAAACACTCCATCCGGTCTCTTGAGTAGACCAAGATAGTTGGTTGGAGTCTTTGAGAGTATTCTGTGAATTCTCGCACCTTTATTTGTTTGGGCAATTTCGTCACAGAATCTTCTCCAAGACCGCCTTTTTGCTTTCCTGATTTGTTTATTGTATTCAGTCAGTGCCCTGCCGTACCGTTCCCACTCAGATGGCGTGGCAGAGTGATTGAATAAGCGGCGTGTGGATTTGCGGAGTTTCTCCAGCTTTTTGTTCCACCACGTCACAGTATTAGATGACTTTATTGCCTTCAACGGGCAGCTCTGCTCATAGGCCTTAGTCATGCCTTCCGAGATAAGATCGACTGCTAAGTTGAGGGACAATGGTGATTTAACTTGTGTATGAATTTCCTTTAGACGAGAATCTAGTTCGGCCCTATATGCCTCCCACGATGTGTCTTTTGGATTTCTACGCATAGCTATGTCGTCATCTAAAGAGTCCCTAACACCAAAGATTATGTGTTTATGGTCCGACATTGAGTTTTCGCAACTGACATGCCAGTTCGACAGGCACCTAGCCACCTTTTCTGTTGCGAACGTTATATCTAATACTTCCTGTCTCGCCCTAGTTACAAAGGTGGGCGTATTGCCTCTGTTTAACAGTTGCAGACAGTTAGTAAAGATAAAATCAGCGAGTAACTCACCTCTTTTGTTAATTCCAGTGCTCCCCCAGATGGTGTGGTGGGCATTGGCGTCGCAGCCCACGATGAGTTCTGCCTTTTGTGCTTGAGCGTACTCTACAACCTTAGACAGTTCTTCTGTGGGGTCTAGTTTGTCTCCAGGCAGATAGGCGGAGCAGACTAGTACCTTCCGTGTTCCTCTGCCTTTGAGATCGACGTAGGCAGCTACGGTGTCGTCACTGCAGATTTCTGTAACAGGTAAGAAGTTAATACGTTTGTTAAACACAATGCAGGCTCTGGGTTTAAGACCTTTTTCATGTACGAGTACCTTTCCTGCCCTGTTAAGTCCGGTTACCATGGCTTTGTTGTTCAACCATGGTTCTTGTATGAGGGCGATGTCCAGGCCATTGTCGCCAAGGATCTTCTCCACGACCGCAGTGGCCGCGATGGCGTGGTGAATGTTGGCCTGGAGGAACGTCACCCCCTTTGTCCGCGTCTTCATATTATTTGCCGCTGCGTTGGGCATCTCCATGCCCTCGCTGGCGGCCTCTGCCCCCTCTGCCCCTGGGGCGAGTTCTGCCCCTGGTGTCTCCCCTGCCGGCGAGAAACCGCTGCTGTTGCCCAGCTGATGCGCCCGATGGCCCTGGTCTGGGATGGGGTGAGGACTGCACAGCCCTTTTTGGGCCTAAAGACACCTTTCGGGCTGGCGTTTGTGAGTGGGTGGTGGGTTGGGCCGGGTTTGTGGGTTGGGCTGGGTTTGTGGGTGGCGGTGGTGGGTTAGGAGGTGCGCTTGTTCCGGCCTCTTGGGCTTTGTGTTGACCCTTAAGGCGGAACATGACCTCGCGGAACCCGAGGTTCACTTTGAGTCCCATCTTTTTCAGATTCTCCACAGATATGTCGTCTAAGGATAGGGTCACCAGGACCCCACCTTTTTCGACCTTGGTGTGGAGAACCTTCCAGAACTCTGTGTGAAGCCCCTGGTTCTGCGCGTAGATGAGAGATAGTGACTGCTGCACCTTGGAGTCATCTATCTCTGGGATAAACACCATGGCTATGTTTGGCTTGGGAAGCTCATTTTCCGGTATGACCGTGAGGTTGGCTTCCGGCCATGGCTTTAGGGACGGCGTTATCTCTTCTAGCCAGGCTTTAGAGCGTTGGTCGCTGCAGGTGATCAGCAGCCAGCCTGGCTTGTGGGAGTAGCTCTTAAATTTGGGTCCTTCGTCCATCTTCAGTGTCGCGATCTTCTGCAGGATGGCTTCGCAGATGGAATCCAGCTGGGCGACTGCCATCGGGCTGGAGTTCCTGATCCCGACACGAATCTGGGCGAGGACCTCATTGTAGGGCCGTGGTTGTTGGGGTTGGTCCGGGGGGGTCTCACTCACCTTTGGGTTTTTGGGAGCTGAAGCTCCGTTGGGTACTGAAGTTGTTACTTGCCTATGATTTTAAATATGTCTCAGGCCCTTGAGTATTCATATTTTTTTGTGTTGTTGCAATTAATATTACTTAAGGAGGCATTATTAATGTTCTTGTTCACTTCAACTTACAAAATTTGACGCCCGAAAGCAGCAAGCTGCGATTAAAGACGGACAACTCAGTGGATTTCACTGAGTTCACTTGACACGCTAAGTAGATACGTTTGCTTGATCTATGGTATATAATATGACATCTGTGCGTATGTCTCTCAGTCAGTGAAGATGGCATCTCAACAGTGCCGAACGAAATAGCGGGTGCTCAATCACAATTTACATGGTAAATATCCCGTTTTAAGTCATACTATTCATCATCATCAGCCTATGATTGTCCACTGCTGGACGTAGGCAGCTATGCGTATAGATGCATTAGGAGGTAAATGCCCATAATGGCCACGCTGGGCAAGCGGATTGGCGATCGCAGTAATGTGTCCACTATGATGACGCTGCTGCCCATCATCAATCTTTTATCAAATAATGGTCAGTGACACTTCAATCCCTTAGTCGATTCTTACGACACCCGCAGGAGGAGTTGGGGTGGTGACAAATGTATTCTTATTGCCGTCATCACACGGCCATACTAATAAATAATGTAAATGACCATTGGTGCTGTTTAAAAAAAAAATCTTTATCCACTAGGTTTTTCTATTTGTTTAGACCTTAAACTCATCTCTGCAAAATTTTAGCGAAATATAAACGATGATTTGACGATTTTTGAGTTTTCATATTCAAAAGTTGAGATTTAGTAGCTAATAACATATTCAACATATTGATACCTATTTGTATGTATAAATTACAAAATTGTGATGTATAATGTATATAAATTAATATCTTCCCGCGATTCAGGTGTCGAGACAAACCCGATAGGGTTTTATGGCGCCTTTGTATTTAACCTTATGTATAATTTTAATATGAAATAAATAAATAAAATAAAATAAATAATAAAATAAAATCCAAAATATTTACAGAGTTCAGTTTTTATTTTTTATAATTACTAGGCTTGGGACTTTTGGATGCTCGCTATGGTTCTGGCATCCGCGGAGTCGCCACTATGTTTTTTTTTTCGAAGTCAAAGTACACAATATGAATACCGTAAGATAAGGGCTATTTAAGACCCACGGGGCTATTTGGTACTAAGGACAAAACAGCATTTAAGCTCGATTTCTTTTTAGCATTATTATGAAAATAAATACGTGGTTCCAAGTACAAGATATTTGTCCCAAATCTTGCGATAGGAACGTTTATTTGGGTCTAGCACCTTTAATTTCCATGTTACCAAATAGCCCCTTGGGTCTCAAATAGCCCCCTTTTACGGTATGTATGTATGTATGGAATTATAATAAAACATTCTAGTAAACAAAATAAAGAAAAAAACCTTTAAATAACAATAACAAAAATGTCTTCTCCAATCTAATATTGGTTGATATTTCTTAATAGCCGATGAGGTACTGGCTTTAGTCGGCTTTAATAACAGTCGATTTTTGAGGTTTAAGTTTGTGTCACACGTGGAGCAATAAATGTGGGACTTGTCTTCACTTATTGCTAGCTCATTGTAAGGCTGTATCCATTCAATTCCATTCTAACAACAAGCTATATTCACTACAGTTATTTTGATGGGATACACTTTTAACATGGTTAACAATAAACACTTTTTTCCGATTTTGAAAAGAAAAGAGCTAAATATACAAGACTTTTCTTTGTCATATTTATATTCCTGATACGGCTCTAACAAGGATTTATTAAGGATTAAATTATTTACTTTTAAAATGTTATTACAAATTGCGTAAACGATCTTTCATCTGAATTGTATGCTAAGCACCGGATTGGTATGTCAGTATGTCGCCGCGAGATAGATTTTTCCATTATTTACTAACTATATGAATAAAAGAGGGATGGATAATCTATCTCGCGGCGACATACTGTCGCACTAATCATGTGCTAAGCTCCCTGACAACTAATTACTCAAGTGTTTATTTTTATCTGAAATATATGTCAGTAGTCTGTAAACAAAATACAAGTATCAAAGAGGATGCATAGTAAAGTGAATCGTAGGTCATTATGCATATCGCATCAACTGTGAACTTCAACACGTGTGTATAATAGATTTGTAATCAAATTAATTGCATAATGTTATACGTGTAGACCATGACATCTACTATGTTTTATTTCCAGGCTTTGACTTTGATTTCGGAATTTTTTTATAAACATAATGGCGACTCCTTGGATGCCAGAACCATAGCGAGCATCCAAAAGTCCTAAGCCTAATAATTACATATTATGTGGCTCATTTTTTTATGCAAGTTGACAGGCTCTCTCTTTATGCAGGTTGGTCAGCTCTGTAATTTTAAAAGTTAACAATAAACAATTAATACCTTATTTTCGTACTTTTTCTTGCATTTTAATGCATAAAAACACTAAATATGCCTCGACACCGCCAGGGCTAAAAATACGAATTCCTAAACGAATTTCACTTACGCTTGACCGGTAAGATCAACTGATTTTACAATATAATTTTTTGGACTCTTTAAATTATAGTTACCCCTTAATTATTTAGGAAAAAGTTAAGTTAATCTGTTGTATAAAACATTTTTTTATAATCGAACTAAAAAAAACTGGTGGAGCTAGAATATAATACCATTTTTTTCATACATTCGTGAACCACCCTAATGACCATTGACCATGTCAGCTTAAAAATATATATTGATGTTTTTGTGTTGTTATATTTCCCTCATTTAAATATTTTCGATTTCTTGTATTATAGGTAATTTATTTCATCTCACGTCTCAGTTAATGTGAAGCACGCACGCCATGTACGCTTATTGCACCTATTCACTGAAATTGCAGCGAGAACTTTCTCAAATTTTGATTCGATCACGAAGTTGTATTTAATGCAAAAATGAACTTATTGCGGCTTAGAGGCAAAATGGATGTAAATGTATAGATATTAGTACAAAAATTGGCTAAACAAGTATTGTAGGTATAACATAAATAAATAATTATAAGCAATTACATAGGTACGTATCTGTTAGACACCTAAGTATTGTAGGTATTTATCTCAGTACCTACTGAATTGCTGATCCTAAGTTTAAAAAAAAAAATTGTTGTATATTTTATTCAACCACTTTGTTGGCATGATTAATATATATGTATACCTACATATATATTAATACCTTTGCTCAAAGGTTAACTGGAAGAGATCCCTTACAGGGATAAGTTCGCCTTTGTACCTGTCAAATTCACTGTTAATATGTGTATTTTTACCTGTGTTTTGTGTACAATAAAGAATTTACATACATACATACATACATATATCAAATAGCAAATTTCTAGAACAAATGGCCAAAGAGCCATGCTGCGGACAAGCAGATAGACGGACATGGCGAATCTATAAGGGCTCTACGGAACCCTAAAAACTGCGATCAAGAAGTCTCAAAATGCAATCTTGGCCGGCACTTGGAGACTGCATAGAAATGGCACTCAGATCGCTGGGTCCAAGTGCCACTTGTCACGAGTTAGAGCAAATAGACATTAGTGCTGAAAGGCTTCAGAAATCGGGGGCTTTATCTGGCAGGACTTTTTTAATGACGATTGATTGTGCTGTATAAGATTTCCAGCCATGGAATGGGTCAAACAACTTTTTTCGTGCCGTTTACTTGTTTAATGCATGAATTGATTATGCAATTTGTGGCCTACGGGAACTTCAACATGTGTGGATTATATTTATTATTTACGCGACCAGCCGACAATGTATACGAAAATCTCAAAAAGTAGGGTTTGTATTAATATCACTGTGACTCAAGTTGACAATCTCATACTTTCATACTTTAAGGACAACTTTGTTTGCTGAGTCACGACTAAAATTAAAAGAAAATAAAGTTAAATGAGTTGAAATTCTATGGCATTAGTTACTTTATTTATCTGTCAAGTAAATTTTCATTATTTTTCAAATAATAAGTATAGATTCTTATCAACATTATTGAAAAAGTAGAAGAAAGGGCAAGTTACAAACCGAACGGAAAAAAATTATGCCCCCAATGGAATCAAAATAAATGTGATGATCTGATGATACATGAATTGTATTTTTTTGATATATATTTTAATAGTTAGATTTGCTTTATAAAGCTCTGCATAAGCTTTGGAAGCACTAACTATCTCGTTATACCAGAATCTCGAGAGGTATTTGGATGAAAGGTGCATGCATGCAGAAATTTGACCGGTGAGTACGTGGGTTTGATCGGTCAACTCGTTTTGTTTGGTATATGAAACTACTGTATTAAAATATTATACACGGCGTTACGTCAGCATTCCGAAAGATTTTAATGCTGGATTCCTGACCATATTTAGAGTCTTTAATGTTATACAAAATTTCCTGGATTCGGCTTGGTTTCAGAGATAATCAACCTTTTTTCGAAATAAGTTTTTCGACGTAACTCGTCATTTAACTTCTTTTGGATTACAATGCTACCACAATGTGTTCTAATATTACCACACCTTTTGCCTGACAATCAAAAAATACGAATAGACTTGATGAAATAACCTCTACCTAAAAAAAACAATTGAAATAAATAATTTAAACAAATTTTTGTTATGATAAAAAGTACTGGAAATGTTGAAAAGTATTCAAATCGGCCTAAAAAAAAAGAAAACAATTTTTTTTTTGGTGGAATTGACATTAGGTCTCATAATATTTTTTGTTTATTTTGATGTCTAGAATGCATAGTTAAAATCTTTCGCAATGCTCGCGTAACACCGTGTATGTAACTACATGTAATATAATTATGTAACAAAAATAACTCGAATATGTATTGTTATTTGGTCTGAAACCTCGCGAATATAATACTCGTATTTTAAGATTTTTATTTCGTTTCCTTTTTCTTTCGAATACAAATTTCACCCTTTTTTTGAGTTCTCAATTAATGCGTATCTCAACGGTACTTAGTTATTTCATTAGGTATAAATTTTCCTATGACTATGCTACTTCTTCTACAAATATCGGTTTCTTAGTATAAAACAAATTTCTAGCTTAAAGTGGGCAAGTTTGCACACATTAAATATTAATTAGTTCCTTAGGCACGCCCCCTTGTGGCGAGCCACAATACCGCTTATTTGTAAGCTGCGCTATTTACATACGTTAAGGAAATATTCTCCTTATAGCAATCATACGTACCAACAGTACATTTTTGATTTAATTATCATTCCCTGGCGCATAGGTTATATCATCATCATCATCATATTCAGCCGTTATTCGCCTACTGCTGAGCATAGGCCTATCTTCTTGTACGCCACTGGTCCCGGTCCTGAGCTAACCTCATCCAAAAGTGACCCGTATTCTTGCGAAAATATATGTGAACTCTGGGTTAAAGGTTTTAAGTTCGTAATAAAAACGACATGATGTGAGTCGTGTGGTGACGGCAGTAAGAATACATTTGTCACCACCCCAACTCCTCCTTCGGGTGTCGTTAGAGTCGACTAAGGGATTGAAGTGTCACTGACCACTATTTGATAAAAGATTGATGATGGGCAGCAGCGTCATCATAGTGGACACATTACTGCGATCGCCAATCCGCTTGCCCAGCGTGGCGATTATGGGCATTTACCTCCTAATGCGTCTATACGCATAGTTAATAGGAGAGGCCTACGTCCTGCTGTGGACTATCATAGGCTGATGATGATGATGATGATGATGTGAGTCGCCCGCAGACCACGAACCCTGTAAAGTGTTCGAAACGTCGGGATGAAGTTAAATTTAATTAATATACTTGCGCGAGTTTATCCGTTTTAATAGTTTTAGTTCATGTGTAATCCTCGCGGTAACCGAAGGAAATATTTCGTAATAAAACCCAAGATTGTGTTCTAACAGTGCGTGAGTATCAAATAATGCAAGTTTATGAGTACCGTAAGTAACTATAGTCCAAAAGCTCGCAACTATAGTCCAAAACTAAGTCAAATATCTTCGATTTAGTGTAATTATTGTATTATTGACGCAGTTGTTACACAATGTCTCCTCATTAATGATTAAATAACTTAGATAAAACCAAAATAAAAGATTTCCATTGATGCTTAATTACGAGTTGAACTTGTGGACCATAGTTGTAGTAGTGAACTATAGTTGTATGGTTTTACGGTATTTTTACTTTTTTTTTATTCTACTGACGATTGATATAACTGCTAAATGTTTTTTCGTGTTTTACTTAAACTAGCTTAGGTATTTATCCGGCAGAAAGATTAATCGAGCAGCTGGAGAGTTTCAAACTGAATTTAAAAGCCGACAGTTTTCTACAATTGAATCTGGAAGTTAAACCACGACAGGAATTCTAATGCTACTTGAGTGAATCGAAACTCAAATCTCTTTTGAGCTTTAATATCAGCTTTTTACTCCTAGATTTTTATCTGTTTTTGTATAATCATTTTCATGAACATTAAACATGCATGTAGTGTAGTGTACTAAAATAAATTTTCTTTCAAATTCATTTTTTGCAACATAAAAATACAAACGAATAAGTAACTTGTTAATTATGTATTCTTGATCGATAAACTCCTAGAACACCGAAACATTCGCTTTTAAAGTCACTTTCAAATGGACTGCATTTATTTAGAGTTTCTCTCAAAACGAAATTCTCTTCGGCTCTGCAAACACGTTTGATGTCAATTTGAATAATGCAATAATACCTCGGAATAGGTCGTTCTGGGAATCGCAAAAAAATACCTTTTCGCTCATTTTTCAGATAAATCAGGCATTCCTGTAAATTGGCGGAGCGTAATCGAGAAAAAATAATGAATCACTTCGCGATATGTTCGTTTTTCTTTTTCATGAAAGGAGCCGTTTTCGAAACCATTTTTTAATGGACGGTAATGAGATTTAAAGCTTTGTGAAGTGAATGACAGACGGGAGAATAAGTTCGTGCCAATTTTGATTCGATTGTACGAGTATGTATATCAATTTGGTCAAAAAAATTGTTCTTAGTCCGCCTTGTCGAGCCTGGTGCGAACTTTAAAATTATTATATTAGCTAATAAATTTCAGTGGATTGGTGGCATACATGAGAAAAAAATATACAAAAACAAACAATTAGACACATCAAACAAATTAGAAACCCTAGGGAGTGTTATTCGACAAATAGAAGAACATTACCGCTCACCGTCGTTCCTGGTGCAAAGTGTTTCATAGAAATGCTGCGAGTATTTACTTTTACACCAGGCAGTAAGAATATATTTGTCACCATTCCAACTCTTCCCACGGGTGTCGTAAGAGTCGACTAAGGGATTAAAGTGACATTGACCATTCTTTGATAGAGGATTCATGATGGGTAGCAGCGTAATCATAGTGGACACATGGAATCGCCATTCGCCGCAATCCGTAGTACAGTCACCATTAGATATATCGGAGCGGCCAGGATGTTCATAAACATCTGAACAGGATATTTTGTTATAACGTTAGAGTGCATGTTCAGATATTTTTGAGCACCGCGGCAACTTCGGTATATCTGGCGCAACGTGACGATTATGGGCCTCCTAATGCGTCTATACGCATAGTTAGTAGGAGAGGCCTGCTTCCAGCGATGGACTGAGATAGGCTGATGATATAATTACTCAAAAGAAAATAGGCATCCAGTAGACTGACTTGCTATCAAGGTCTTTTTGAAGCTTGATAGCAAGTTACTTACGACAATAGTACAATAATGTGGCACACGGTTTGATCCCGATCCCTCGAGAAAACATTCATAATGAGCCCGCGACCAGGGGAAATCAAGACGATTTATTAGCTAAGGAATAAATACAAAGTGTGAAGAATGAAGTACTTACTCTTTTCGTCATTGATTTACTTGAAAAAAGCTTTCAGAATGACGAGTTTTCCCTTGCGACGCTAAAAATAAAAATGTTCTTTGCAAAGCGAGTCAGTCTACTGCCTGTCTATTTTCTTCAGAGTAATTATATCATCAGCCTATCTCAGCCCACTGCTGGACGTAGGCCTCTCCTATAAACTATGCGTATAGACGCATTAGGAGGTAAATGCCCATAATCGCCAAGCTGGGCAAGGGGATTGGCGATCGCATTAACGTGTCCACTATGATGACGCTGCTGCCCATCATCAATCTTTTATCCAAGAATAGTCAGTGACACTTCAATCCTTTAGAAGACTCTCACGACACCCGCGGGAAGAGTTAGGGTGGTAACAAACTGTATCATTAGGATTACTACTTCCGTCACCATACGGCCAATAAAAATACAACAATCAAATAAAAACACAAACTATTTAAAAATCATCACATGGCGACCCTGCTGGCTCTCAGCAGTCTCGATAGGATAATTGTCTATTATCATTTAACTGTGATCGTGAATACTCGTATCTACTGCGAAAAGTTTAAAAAGTCTACCAATTATCGTACAATACGCTACGCACTTGCGTCATTTTTGGTACTTATCGCACCTGCACACATGAAAGGAACTTTTGAGAGTAATACTCGTTTTACTATGGAATTCAGACAACAAATTAGAGGTTAGACTGTCTTGGGAGCGAGGGGCGATTTGCTGACTTCGGAGCCGGTAATATTCATGTAGCGTTTTCCTTATTGAGGTTTTGAAATAGGCGTAGTAAACAGATGATAATTAGATAGATGATAGTTAGAGCAAATAGACATTAGTGCTTAAAGGCTAAAGAAATCGAAGGCTTTATCTGGCAGGACTTTTTTAATGACGATTGGTTGTGTTGTATAAGATTTCCAGCGACTAATGGAATGGGTCAAACAAATTTTTCGTGCCGTTTACTTGTTTAATGCATGAATTGATTGCGCAATTTGTGGCCTACGGGAACTTCAATATGTGTGGATTATATTTATTATTTACGCGACCAGCCAGGCAGGTTTGTATTAATATTACTGTGACTCAAGTTGACAATCTCATACTTTCATACTTTAAGGACAACTTTGTTTGCGGAGTCACGATTAAAATTAAAAGAAAATAAAGTTAAATGAGTTGAAAATCCATGGCATTAGTTACTTTATTTATCTGTCAAGTAAATTAAAATTATTTTTCAAATAGTAAGTAGATTCCTACGAACAAATAAAACATGGAAGCCGAACGCCATATTAAATTGCCTTTCAAAAACGGTCCTGAATTTTAGTTGATAAGTGTCACCCCCTCTTCAATGCGTCACGGTAATGAATTTCAATGTCAACCTATAAAAACTTAAACCGCCATTTAAAAATAGTTGTGATTGGTGCATCAAAGTTTTGATTGGCTATATTCTATAAGCATTTGTCAGAGATGTTGCGTCGACATATTATGCGCGGTGTTAAGAAAAGCGTTATGTCCTGCCCATCTTGGCACAATTGAACAATTGTTTTTGGTGGCATTTTTGAGTTGGCGTTAAACGTCCATATGGTCGCAGGTAGATTTTTATTAACATTATTGAAAAAGTTGAAGAAAGGGCAAGTTACAAACCGAACGGAAAAAAATTATGCCCCCATGGCCCCCAATGGAATCAAAATAAATGTGATGATCTGATGATACATGAATTATATTTTATTGATATATATTTTAATAGTTAGATTTACTTTATAAAGCTCTACATAAGCTTTGGCAGCACCAACTATCTCGTTATACCAGAATCTCGAGAGGTATTTGGAAAGGTAAGGGGAAAATGTAAGCCGTGTGGTGACGGCGGTAAGAATACAATGTACAAATGTCATTTTTGACCACTCCAACTCCTCCTGCGGATGTCGTAAGAGTCAACTAAGGGATTGAAGTGTCACTGACCATTAAGTGATAAAAGATTGATGATGGGCAGCAGCGGCATCATAGTGGACACATTACTACGATCTCCAATCCGCTGGCCCAGCGTGGCGATTATGGGCATTTACTTCCTAATGCGTCTATACGCATAGTTAATAGGAGAGGCCTACGTCCAGCAGTGGACTATCATGGGCTGATGATGTTGATGATGTTGATGTTGATTTGGAAAGGTGCATGCATGCGGAAATTTGACCAGTGAGTACGTGGGTTTGATCGGTCAACTCTTTTTGTTTGTTATATGACATCTAACGTTTATTAGAAACTACTGTATTAAAATATTGTATGTACCTAACTACATGTAATATAATTATGTAACCAAAAATAACTCAAATATGTATTGTTATTTCATCTTGAAGACGAAAGTCTTTTATCAGTGTGTTGCCAGTGATGACATACGGTACTGAAACTTGGCCGCTTATAATGGGCCTCATAAGAAGGCTCAAAGTCACCCAAAGGGCAATGGAGAGGGCTATGCTAGGAGTCTCTCTGCGTGATCGGATTAAAAATGAGACTATCCGCAGCAGAACCAAAGTAACCGAAATAGCTCTCCGAATCGCTAAACTGAAGTGGCAGTGGGCGGGGCACATTGCGCGTAGAACCGATGGCCGTTGGGGCGGGAAGGTTCTTGAGTGGCGGCCACGTACCGGAAGACGTAGCGTGGGTAGGCCCCCCACAAGGTGGACCGATGACCTGGTGAAAATCGCGGGAGTCCGCTGGATGCGGGTGGCGCAGGACCGGTCATTGCGGCAATCTTTGGGGGAGGCCTATGTTCAGCAGTGGACGTCTTTCGGCTGATGTGATGATGATGATGATGATGATTTGATCTGAAACCTTGCGAATATAATACTCATATTTTGAGATTTTTATTTCGTTTCCATTTTCTTTTGAACACAAGTTTCACCATTTTTGTTGAGTTCTTAATTAATGCGTATCTCAACGGTAGTTATTTCACTACAAATTTTCCTATGACTATGCTACTACTTCTACAAATATCGGTTTCTTAGTATAAAACAAATTTATAGCTTAAAGTAGACAAGTTTGCACACATTAAATATTAATTAATTCCTAGTTCCTAGGCACGCCCCCTTGTGGCGAGCCTCAGTACCGCTTATTTGTAAGGCGCGCTATTTCCATACGTTAAGAAATTATTCTCCTTATAGCAATCATACGTACCAACAGTTTGATTTAATTATCATTCCCTAGCGCATATGTTATATCATCATCATCATCATATTCAGCCGTTATTCGCCTATGTTCGCCCCTGGTCCCGGTCCTGAGCTAACCTCATCCAAAAGTGACCCGTATTCTTGCGAAAATATATGTGAACTCTAAGTTTAAGGTTTTAAGTTCGTAATAAAAACGACAGGATGTGAGTCGCCCGCAGACCACGAACCCTGTAAAGTGTTCGAAACGTCGGGATGAAGTTAAATTTAATAAATATACTTACGCGTGTTTATCCATTTTAATAGTTTTAGTTCATGTGTAATCCTCGCGGTAACCGAAGAAAATATTTCGTAATAAAACCCAAGATTGTGTTCTAACAGTGCGTGAGTATGAAATAATGCAAGTTTATAAGTATGCTTACATTTTGTTGATTCTACTGACGATTGATATAACTGCTTAATGTTTTTTCGTGTCTTACTTAAACTAGCTTATTTATTCGGCAGAAAGATTAATCGACCAGCTGGAGAGTTTCAAACTGAATTTAAAAGCCGACAGTTTTCTACAATTGAATCTGGAAGTTAAACCGCGACAAGAATTCTAATGCTACTTGAGTGAATCGAAACTCAAATCGCTTTTGAGCTTTAATATCAGCTTTTTTACTCCTAGATTTTAATCTGTCTTTTGTATAACCATTTTCATGAACATTAAAAATGCATGTAGTGTAATGTACTAAAATAAATTCTCTCTCAAATGCATTTTTTGCAACATCAAAAATAAAAACAAATAAGTAACTTATTAATTATGTATTCACGATCGAAAAATTCCTAGAACACCAAAACATTCGCTTTAAAAGTCACTTTCAAATGGACTGCATTTATTTAGAGTTTCCCTCAAAACGAAATTCTCTTCGGCTCTGCAAACACGTTTGATGTCAATTTGAATAATGCAATAATACCTCGGAATAGGTCGTTCTGGGAATCGCAAAAAAATACCTTTTCACTCATTTTTCAGATAAATCAGGCATTCGTGTAAATTGGCGGAGCGTAATCGAGAAAAAATAATGAATCACTTCGCGATATGTTCGTTTTTCTTTTTCATGAAAGGAGCCGTTTTCGAAACCATTTTTTAATGGACGGTAATGAGATTTAAAGCTTTGTGAAGTGAATGACAGACGGGAGAATAAGTTCGTGCCAATTTTTATTCGATTGTACGAGTATGTATATCAATTTGGTCAAAAAAAATTGTTCCTA
>JALPQI010001159.1:0-15375 GCA_025490895.1 Thaumatotibia leucotreta | reverse complement strand
GGACTTCTAATTGACTGCCTAATATTAAGGGTCTATGGTATTAGTCATGGGCGCCGGGTCGTGGCTCCTTGTCCCACCATACAAGCCATACAAACCCATACACGAGTAGCCATAGTTGTTATCTACCCATTGTTTCTCAGGCCAATTTGCATTCAAGTAGTTTGTGATGCGAATGTTTTTGCATGAGGGCGTCAGTCACTTCCTACCAAATTCTTTACAATTTTGTCATGTAGGGAAAACATACCTAATTTTTTATCTACGTTAATACACATTACGGTTAAGGTAAAACCGATATATTTTTAGGACATGACAATGTTCAATCAAGCTACTAAGCGACGTTGTATATATTGTTGACGTATTTCACAATAGCTTAAATTGAGTCATCGTTTATCTGATTTCGGGCTATTCTGGGCATACTAATACTACACTGCCAGTCAATACAGACTTCCCACAATTCCATATTACATTTCATATACAGAGTTAATATGAGAGTCCCTCATGTTTTTATGAAGGTAACTTCATAAAAAAACGCAACCATGGTTACCAACATTACAAAAATATGAAACTTACAGTCCCAACAGCACATATACTATACACATACATAGAATACATACAATATTGATGTTCTTAATTATGTTGGATTTATTTGCGTCTATTGATTTGTTCATGCTTCGCACGCGCTACATGGTGGTTTGCGGTTTTTCCGCAAATCATTCATCACTACACTTGTCGTCCATTCACTGGCGTTATAAATACGATAATATGTTATCACACGTGCGTAATACCTGGTAATGCCCCAACACGGTACTAAGCTTTCATAATATATACCTACAGGCAGTTTCAGGGCGTATCTAACAAAGAATTAGTACCTAAATAAATAGCAAAATTGAAAACCGACTTCAAACCGATTTTTCCAAGATTGTATCATCAGGACCCCGACTTGGTGCTAACGGGGACCATCTCGGGGATAATATAGACAAATGATTAATAAAAAAAAAATCAAATAAAATAATTTTCGCTTAAATCTTGTAGAACCTTTTTCGGAGTCGGTTAACAAAAAATATCTGACGAAGAATACACTTAAAGCTCAATTAATTTACTATAGTACTTAAGCTCAATTATTTATCATAATAATCATGGACTGTAGTTGGAGTAAGGCGTGGCGTTGTATAAGGATAATGGTCTCACGATAGTTTAAAAAAACTCTAGTTTCGAATGGTTATGGATTATTTAATAACAAGTAATTCAATAGAGCAATAGCATTAGCAACACAGTTAACTGATCAAGTGACCATTCCTGCAATTTGTGTGCACAAAAAATAATAAAGATTACCGACTTATCTATGTAGGTAAGCGTGTTTTAGCATATTTTGGGTCGATTGCAATATTTAATCGTAATATTTTTTTCATAGTTAAAAAGCCTTTAATGAAAACAAAATTTTACTTCATAATTTTTGTGACAGAAGTAAAATTTGTAACAACTTAAGTATTTATAGCAGAGATAAAAAAAACGACGCATTCAAAATTTTCTTTGAGCGATCATCAAAAACACGGCTACATTTTTTTTATAATTTGTCGCCTTTTTTCTACTGCCAAAGGTTTTTTGGACAGAGTAACACACTAGTATGATATGGGACAAAACTTTCGTAAACACAATTAAATGCGATCATGATTTTTTGTTTTGATTAAGACCTTAACTATGCGCATTTTTTTTGCAATCGACTTAGGTATTTCATGACAACTATATTTACAAATCTGAAACCTTTTTTAATAAAGCATCCCTCTTTGTCGCTATCAATTTGCATCATTAGTAAACCACAAATCCTACCAAAAATATACGGATGTGACAGTATAATATTTAATAATTAATTTCGCTAACAAAAGGTTGGGAGATAATTAGATCTGTGCGTGGTATCCTTACAAAAAATGATACCAACAAACTACTGTTACTTTTCCTGAACACAATAGCAAAAATAATAATAACAATTGTCGGAAGGACAATTCGCAATATACATCATCACATTGTGTACAGTGCTGCAGAATTAAGCACTCGAGCTAAGTGCTTTACTCAAACGACTCTAATGTCGAACAGTAAGGTTTATTTTGACGTATTTTATATAATCACGTAGTTACTTTTATTGCAGACTGTACGGACGGAGTGCTAAGTGAATCCTATAGTTTGGTCCCCATATTTGGGCGGTAGATGGCACGCGCCACAAATGGCGTAATTTGCTATTGTTTTTAAAGCTCGTTATGCTCATTCCAAAGGTGGGACTGTCCCCGACATTAAAAAATACAAACGAGTTTCGGAATACAGTTAATTATAAACTGTTTTTTGGAGATTCTAGTTCTAAATCGTAAAATCCACTGGAATGTACGACGCATGGTTATTTGTGCAAAAATGCTCTGCTTTGTTTTTTTTTTCATATCTTTCATAATACAAAATAATAATATTTACGTCAATCTACACGTTTTTGCTCTCCGTTCTTTTTTTTTTTCGTTGCTTGTATCAGCAATAACTCATCAAACACATTCCTCTTTAAGATGCTTAATTTTACAAAAAAAAAAATATTTTTATGCGTTTTCAGAGGCTAAAAAAACGAATCAGTGTGTACTTTGTAGATACAAATGTACAAAATGTGTACTTTCTAATATATATTACAAAGTATACATACAAATGTAATATTACAGAAGTAATCATATTACTTTTTTGCCCAACTCTGGTGCTCAGACTGCTCAGGATGCGTAGCCTAGACGCCAATCGCTAACGCTCAATCGTGAATCGTGAACGAAATTCAAATAAACTGTCCTTTGTCGCACTAATGTAAAAGAGTGACAAAGAAAAAAAACTATTATACGCTACTGAGGTACTGAGCGTTAGCGATTGGCAACTTGGCTACGCACCGGACGTGCTACGACCTACGAGTCCCTACGACCTACGACAAGTTACAAATGCTACGCCGTAGCAAAAACCTTAATTAAAGTAATTATTTTAGCACCGGGATTAATTACTGGGGTAATTTTCCAACTTTCAAATGGATTATTAAATGCTACAATCTCTATATAAACACCTTATCTTTCCGTAACATACGGAGGGGCAAGGATTAAAATGTCCTAAGTTAATATTTTGGTAGAGTTTTTTAGAAGATTTTAAATTCAATTGTATGAATCATCATCATCATCATCATCATCATCAGCCTATGATAGTCCCACTGCTGGACGTAGGGCCTCTCCTATTAACTATGCATATAGACGCATTAGGGGGTAAATGCCCATAATCGCCACGCTGGGCAAGCGGATTGGCGATCGCAGTAATGTGTCCCACTATGATGACGCTGCTGCCCATCATCAATCTTTATCAAATAATGGGTCAGTGGACACTTCAATCCCTTAGTCGATTCTTACGGACACCCGCAGGAGGAGTTGGGGTGGTGGACAAATGTATTCTTACTGCCGTCACCACGCGGCATTGTATGAATACAGTCATCATAAACCTGTAAAGTCGCCACGAGATATATTTGAGCGGCAAAGGTGCACACAAATATCTCAGCAGGGCCCACTATTCTCATGGCATTAGAGAGCATGTTCAGATATTTCTGAGCAACGTGGCCGTTCCGCTATCTTCGATGGCGACTTTACCTCTATGTACTACCTGATGCTGGAAGGATAAAATAATACACTCAAGAGCAAAAGTCTCTAGTCATTTGTATTTTTTTATTGGCTAATGCTGCAAAACATGCCTTTTTTTCTAACATTTTTTTTAATGTATTTATAAGGACTTATTTAATACATTTTTATTCATCATAATATCAGCCAAAAAGGACGTCCCACTGCTGAACATAGGCCTCCCTCAAAGATTGCCACAATGGACAGGTCCCTGCATCATCCGCACCCCAGCGGGACTCCTGCGACCTTCACCAGGTCACCAGTTTCGCATTGTGGATAGGTATCGATTTTTAATAATAATAATATTATTATTTATTTATTCTGGCCCTTATTTAATCATGGTGATAAGTACGACAATCACAGGCATCCATAGGCTTACGGTTTACCACTTATCATCGGACGGGGCCGGGTGGTTGTTTGCTATGAACATCAAATATATTGCATGAACTTTTTGAATTCAACAACAAAATACCGACTTTTTGGCTAAGCGAAATTACAATTATCACAAAAAAAAACCGGCCAAGAGCATGGTCGAGCCATGCTCAGTGTAGGGTTCCGTACAATCCGTACATATCCAATAAAAAATACCATTTTACTTTTTTATATGTAAAAGTTTATACCTAAATATATATATATTTGTGGATTGAATTAAAAAAAAAAACCGGCTATGAGCATTTGAAACATGTCGAGCCATCTCACTGTTAGGAGTCAGTAATTAGTTATTCCGAAACGGCTTGACGGAATCACATATGTCCGAAAAAGTTTTTTTTTTGTAAGTATTCTGTAGGTAAGCCCTAATAATTTATGATTTTTTCACATTTTACGGACCCACGGCTTAAAAGTTAGAGGTACAACAAGTGAGAGGGAAAAATGTTGACTTTAAAAAAATACTTTCTTTTTATTTTTTTATTAAAAACTAGGTATTTTTATTTCAGTAAATTAAAGAAAATATTCCCCACTTTATGAGTAGAAAAAGGTATCCGATTTTTTTCTATATTTTATTCCCACCACTTTATCGGCGTGTTTCATTATATGTGTACCTGTCAACAAAACTGCAAATTTTCTAGTACTGACTGTCACAGAGCTATAAGCTGCGGACATGGGACATATTGGGACATAGCGAAACTATCAGGGTTTCGCAGTTTTACTACAGAACCCTAAAAAATGATCAAATTGTGATAAAGCTAGCTCAAAGATGTCAAAATATATTGTTATGTAAAATAAGTCAGCACAGTAGTCCCCGAAGGTGTCGATCGTCAGTGTTGCTTATCCCTCCGCCAGCGCCGGCCGTGGAGTGCGCTCGTCGCAGCCCGAAGTCGCGCCGAACTTGCGATTACGTTCCGACTATTTAAACTCATAGTTCAACGAAAAATCGTACAAAAAAAGACGGATAAATTAATTGAAAATTGTAAATAGAAAACAAAAAATTATACATAAAATAAAAGTTGTTTACTGTGCGAGCCAATAACTTGTGAATAGTGACCGATGGAGTAAACTTGTTTTATTTATTGTAAGTGTTATATTATATTATATTTTGATTGGATATTAGATGAATGATTCGAATGATTAAAGTTTGTAATAATGGTTTATATGGTACTTAGTACTTAGCGCTTATAGTCGGGCGGTAAAATGCATGGCTGCTACGCAGCGGTCGTGGCTTCAATCCCCCGCTCGTATCAATGAGTTTCAAAACCCTATCGACGAAATGTCATTTGATAGTCACAAGTACTTTACGGTGAAAGAAAACATCGTGGTATACATTTGCGAAGAAATTCAAGGGTGTATGCGAAGTTCCCAACAAGGATTGGGCCAGCATTGGGACCCACGCAAAATTGGCACGTTTGATGTCGAGTTGCGGAAAATGGTCAGAATACAACACAATACTCGTACAAAAAAAAATGCTAGGTACTTATTATAAATCTAGGTAAGGGTCTACTTATATATTACTCAAGATTATAAATACGAACTATATACAAAGACAAAATGAAAAAAAATGTTATTTTGTTACCTACTGTCAAAATTTATCAGCGAAAGGTTATCATGTACACGTTTAGTAAATTGATTTTTAGTAATGATCTCCTTTACCTACTGTATCATATCAGAAAGTTAACAATTTTATTTCATTCAATACACTACATGAAATAGTTATTTATTATACAAGGGGGCAAAGTTGTTGTTTAACTGTCGTGCCAATATTGAGACCTGAGCTAGCGAAAGATCCCAAAATTGAGCCACGAGCGTAGCGAGTGGTTCAAAAACTGGAATCTTGAGCATTGCGAAGGTCTCAAGGCACGAGAGTTGAACAAACTTTGCCGCCAAGTGTAATACAACTTTTTTCCCCTCACTATCGCGAGGAAATATGATTACAAATCTCATCCAAATGTAAATTAACTTTAAGAAACTATTGAAAACTCAATGTCGAAACGTATCGTAGAATAGAGTTACTTATGGAATTTAAATATTGCCAATGGCTTACAAAGTCACATGAGAAACGACCAATTTAACATGTGAGCTCCGATTGCGCATGTTTACTACGGTCATACAGATCCACTTATACTAGGCAGTAGGGGGCTATAGGAATTAGAGAAATGTCAAATTACTTTATTCACAAGTGTGTAAAAAGCGTTTTTACCCGCTCGTATTAAAGGATAAACGAGCGCTTTACGAGCTAGTGAGGGGAAATAGTTATTTATTATACAAGGGGGCAAAGTTGTTGTTTAACTGTCGTGCCAATATTGAGACCTGAGCTAGCGAAAGATTCCAAAATTGAGCCACGAGCGTAGCGAGTGGTTCAAAAACTGGAATCTTGAGCATTGCGAAGGTCTCAAGGCACGAGAGTTGAACAAACTTTGCCGCCAAGTGTAATACAACTTTTTTCCCCTCACTATCGCGAGGAAATATGATTACAAATCTCATCCAAATGTAAATTAGCTTAAAGAAACTATTTAAAACTCAATGTCGAAACGTATCGTAGAATAGAGTTACTTATGGAACATAAATATTCCCAATGGCTTACAAAGTCACATGAGAAACGACCAATTTAACATGTGAGCTCCGATTGCGCATGTTTACTACGGTCATACAGATCCACTTATACTAGGCAGTAGGGGGCTATAGGAATTAGAGAAATGTCAAATTACTTTATTCACAAGTGTGTAAAAAGCGTTTTTACCCGCTCGTATTAAAGGATAAACGAGCGCTTTACGAGCTAGTGAGGGGAAAAGCATATTTACTGATACCTAATTAGATTCCCATATACGTCAAAAAGTATTGCCTTTAAAATCAAATATTAGATGAATCGGTAAATTTTTCGCTTCTGTAAATGTTATAGACGTAACTAATTTCTCTATCTGTCACAATTTTACATTTCTGACTTGGATTGATCATCCTGTAGATATACCAGATTGTAAGAAAAGTATAAGATTGGAATAGTAAAATTAAAAATAGGAAAGAGGCAAATTAACGGCGATATACATTACATATACACATCCATCACCTACTAAGTTTTTGACGTAGTTTCTGTTAGCTTGATTACGATCGAAATTATTATTTTGTTCAGACATTGTTATGGTATAACTCAGTTCAAAATAAAAGATGGGATGTTTCACTTTTAATTCCGCCCCTACCTGTGCGGTGGAAAACAAAAAGGTTACTTCCGGTCCCCGAGTTGTTCAGGACACTGATAAAGCTTAATTGATCTACTACGGCTCAAACAACCGTGTCCTTAAGTTTAACATGTTTTTTCTACTCCCGTACTTTTATTTGCCATTTACAGGGACGTGAACACACACTTAAGCCCCTACCTTACAGATGTCAAGATAAGTCTATATTGTAATGCGTGTTTACCCGAATGCGTGGGAATACCCTATAAACGCATTCGGGTAAACACGCAGTGCGTTTTTGGATTTTAAGACACCTCGTGTATACAGTGTGTAAACATGATGCAGGCTTTTATTTGAACCGAGGATTGAGATGCAGATTCTTAGCCAAACCATGTGCATTATTTGTTTAAAAATCCTAATTTTAAAAGTAATTAACTTTCTAAGAAAACTGTACAGTGTGTTACCATGACCCAGGCTTTTCTGATGAACAGTAAACCATAGAGGAGCTTTCTTTTTTAATTTTACGTCTCCCTCCCGACCTTGATGATTAATAAAATTGTATTTGACTAAGAATATTTCTCAATTTTATTCGAAAATAAGTGTGTGGTCGTAGAAAAAGTATTGTATGCAACATTGTTTAACTGAGTCAAAAAATGCTCGTGGCGTTTTTTATACGATTTCGGGGATGGTCCCATAGTAAAAGTTGTACAGTATAGCCTTAACTATCTCCCATTTCCGTAAAGGTCCCTCGTCGAATTCCACCTTGTATATACAGGGTGTAAGTCTAATGGAAGCTCTTAACGGGTGTTAGTTTACGACACAATAAGTACATTCAAATAACTTTTACTTAAAATTAGAGCAACAAATTTTTCCATACAAAATAATTCGGCGCGCAATGTAGAGCAACATACGCGAGTTAAACACTCGTTGACAGCTAATTTCAAAAGCAGATGACATAACTGCCATATCAACAATAACAAATGTTCGTACCTACATTGCTGCTCCGATAATCTTAAAAAAAATCTGTGGGGCTATCATTGAGTATTTTTAAAAAAACCTTGTAATCCATGATTACACTAATGAATCCCATGCCTGGTTTAATTGATCGCCCGTATTAGATTTACACACTGTATACGTCTAGTCCAGCGGTCGGCAACCGGCGGCCCGCGGGCCGCATGCGGCCCGCGAAAGGGTCACTTGCGGCCCGCGGACCTCCTTGACTATTTTGTATATCGTGTATGTTAAAATCACGAACCTCATCGAAGGTCATACACATTAACAGAAAAAAAGGGAAAATTGTAAAGTACAAAATTTAATAAATTATAAATAATTGAAAATCGCAATGCAATTTATCTTTGCGCCCGGCTGCAATCCTGCCTCTTATATGTATTTCAAAAAATAAACATGCATTTTTCGACGTATTGCCATGAAAGTAAATTCGTCTACCTTATCTTTTAACGTTAATTTTGTAGCGGGTTTCAGAGGCGAAGTAAATACTCCTTGAAATATCAACAATGTCCGATGTAGTCATGACACGCTCGGCTTCGCGGGCTGCCGCGCGTCTGTCGGACGCCCTGGGCCTTCAGCCCTATGCGCAGCTCAGGAATCCAAGCGAACCGTCGGGTCTCCGGCCCTCCAGTTCGCTTGTTAAGACAGTTTGGTAGGGCAGTTGTATCGCCAGGGCTCGATCGTGACGCTCCGGGCCTTCGGCCCTACACGCAGCTCAGTCTGCGACCTTCGCAAAGGTTCCAAGCGAACCGTCAGATCTCCAGCCCTCCAGTTCGCTTGTTAAGACAGTGAAGGTAGGGCAGTTGTATCGCCAGGGCTCGATCGTGACGCTCCGGGCCTTCGACCCTACGCGCAGCTCGGCCTGCGGCCTTCGCAAGGGTTCGAAGCGAACCGTCGGGTCTCCGGGCCTCCAGTTCGCTTGTTAAGACAGTTAGGTAGGGCAGTTGTACCGCGTGGGCTTGATCGTGACGCTCCGGCCTTCGGCCCTCTGGCTGGGTTTATTTAGCTACTGGAGTAGTTGAACGCTTGGTAGCTAAATTTTCTCGGATTACTTAGCCATTTCCTTACTTTGATTTTTGCGATAGACTCTATGTCTATGTAAAATAAGAGTGATGACATGTAACAAAAGCTACATGAAGCAAGTGAGTGGTTAGAGGTGAAGCGCTTGGTGTGAAACTCTGGGCCTTCAGCCACCTATCCTGAAGCTCGCCCTTCGGGCTCGTTTAACATAGATTTACATCGCTTCGGGCAATGTTCCGTCCCTTCCGCAGCGAGGCCTTCAACGTTCGGGAGGTCTTCATCGCCAAAAATTACTAGGGTTCGGGACCGCGAAGTGAATTTCCGGGCCTTTAGCCCTCCGCAAGGTCGGTCTACGGCCTCCCGAGCTGAAAGCGCGCCCTTTGGGTTCGCTTAATTTATTCTGGATTTTGGCTTTTTGTTCCGGGGCGCCGTCATTTTGATTTTTTTCCAAATTTTTTCCTGGGTATCACTCCTGGCCCACATAATGCCCGTATGCCAAATTTACATAATCTACCTACCTCTCTAAATCTACCCAAGTACGGCAGTTGTACCACGTGAGCTCGATCGTTACGCTCCGGACCTCCGGCCATACGCGGAGCTCAGCTTTCGGCCCTCTGGCTGGGTTTATTTAGCTACTGAGCCTACTGGGGTAGAACGCTTGGTAGCTAAATTTTATCGGAGCTCGGCCTTCGGCCTCGCTTTAAATTACTTATAATTGGCACGCTCGGGATTTCGGCTTTTTGTTCCGGGGCGCCGTCATCTTGAATTATTTGCATATTTTTACAATGGGTATCACTCCTGGCCCAAATTTTAGCGGAGTCGGACCATTATTTTAAAAGCTTCATGTAAATGCCTTTTTGTCCAATAAATCCAAAAAAAAATTTTGGTATATGGAGAGCCCAGAAGTCACGCGCTCGGATTTCCAGTTCCCAGCCCGATCGGATAAAATAAAAAAAAATAAAAAATTGTCGATAAGATGTTATTTGCATAATAGTATATTGCTATATTCAACTCTTCCTTATTGACAACCGATAATGTGGGTATTTTTTTCGAACAAAACCTACATATTAACAAAGTGCGGCCCGCGTCAAGTTCGTTAACTGCTATGTGGCCCTTGGATGTTAAAAGGTTGCCGACCCCTGGTCTAGTCTAATACAACGATCGTATTTTATTAATCACATACCTACTCAAAAAAAGTCTGGGGTCGAAAAGTGCTCGAGTGGAGACCACGGCCAGGCAAACGCAGCGTAGGACGTCCACCCACAAGATGGACAGACGACCTTATGAAGGTCGCCGGGACACGCTGGATGCAGGTCGCATCTAACCGGTACATGTGGAGGTCCAGAGGGGAGGCCTATGTTCAGCAGTGGACGTCTTATGGCTGAGATGATGGTGATGATGGTACCTACTCGTGCTTCGATACCCGTATTTGCCTATGTGCAAATTACTGTTAGTTACCGCTAAAATATTTATCAGGGGCCAGTACTTAATAGCAATATAACAGCTTGTTGAGCGCTGCAGCTTCGATAAGCTTAGATAAGCTGTCGATAATAACAATGGAAGCGGCAAACGGCAGTACTTGCTAACCTCTTACCGTTCAGTAGTATGACTATAGTACAATTCAGAATTGGTCAAAACGTAATCTGATTACTACTGTCGATAATGTCGATTACGTAATATTTTGTTTGTGGAATTTGGAATATTGATTGCATAGCGCAGCTTTAGAATTAAAGTGACCTAATACTACATTTTGGAATTTTTTGTTGTGTATTTAAATAAAAACAGCTTAGGTTAAGTAGATTAGTTAGATTTAATCTATGTACATAAATTGTAGTTTTGAAAATAAATATAATAGAGACATTAAAACACCTAAAACCTCAAAATTCAAAATCCGTAAATTTTGGATTAGGTCACTTTAATTTTATTCTAATGCTGCGATAGGTAAATAGTTGATAGTATCAATCGCATTAGGTATTTTTTGTCCAACAATTTAATCCAATTAGTTTTCTTGGTGAAAAAATCTTTGTATGTACGGTACCTACATACAAAGATATAGGTACCTACATAATATACCTATATATTTATTCAGTACATAATTCCAAGATATTTTCATAGGAATCTTCGTTTCAGATTCCTCAGATCCCTTTTTAGAGTTCCGTAGTTAACTATAGGATCCCTTACAGGTAATTTCGCTATAGTATATACAGGTTGTCCCACGGCGATTCCACATGGAGGGAAAGTACCTTAAATATCATAGATAGCGTATTTTGCTGAAAGAAGACTTTATTTTATTTTTAAAATGTAGTAATTCTGCATTCAAAGTTTTTCAAAAAAATACTTGCCGGAAATTGCCCGGAAATCGAACCGACTACAATTTTTTTTCTAATTTTGAGCCAAACTTTTTTGGTTACTCTTTTAGTTTTAGATACTATGTTTCTTAAGGAAAATTGTTATTTTTTTATCCATTCTTTCGAATGACAGAATAAAATTACGAAAAAATTTTTTTTTGTTATAAAGTAGGTTCGATGCCTAGAAAAAGCTATTTTTTTTGGATTTTTTTTAATGCAGTATTATTGAATTTTCAAAATAAAATAAAGTCTTCTTTCAGCAAAATACGCTATCTATGATATTTAACGTACTTTCCCTCCATGTGGCATCACCGTGGGACGCCCTGTATACCCGTCTGCTCAGTAATCGTTAGTGCTAGAAAGCTGAAACTTGGCAAGAGAGAAATTTACGTATGTAACAATTCTACATGGAATAAAGCAATAAAAAAAATTTTGCTACCTACTTGTAAAATGGTGATTTTCTTTAATACTCGCTTTGAAAGTAAAAAATCCTCCCTAACTTTAAGACTATGGCTCCAAAAAATTTGAAATAACCACAATGACGAAGCATAACAGCTTGTACATACATATAAATCATGGAATTTTAACAAAAACTTATTAACTCGTTAGGTCCTGTATGTACAGAATATATGGCCTCAATCAATAAAACAAATATAAACATTCTTATAATTCCACCGAAGACATTAAGATACAAATACAAATCAAGTGTTGAGTTTAGGTGATAAAATGCCTATGTATTTAGCGCGACTACGTGCTACGCGTCAGTAGTGATTTCTTTCTAATCACCTATTTAATTAACAGATATTTGTCTATTTCATACCAAGTAGATTGAAGACAGTCGCATCTTTTGTGTAGGAGTGAAACAATACAGTAGCAAACTAATTAACACTTAATAAATCACGGTACATGGTACATACATACATGGAAAGGAAATATCTAGTCCCTATTTTAGAAATAGAAAGTCATATAAGTATCATGTTTTAAATTAAAACTTGCAAACATACCAATGTGTATCTTTTAAACTTAGTCAAAATGTGACTAAACTAAAATGACTAGACACGTTCTTTCAAATATTGTATCGTATTGTATTCTGGGTATTTTCCGCAACTCGACATCGAACGTGCCTGTTTTGCGTGGTCCCAACGCTGGCCCTATACTTGTTGGGAACTTCTCAAACATCTTTGATTTTTTTTTCGCAGGTGTAATGCACAAGTTTCTGGTAATTTATGATTTATCTGATAAATAATAATTCAGTATCGTCAACTTTTCTTTTAGGGTTAGGTGCCCTGACGAAATCACCACAAACGAAGACGAGCTACGAATCGATGGAAAAACCTTCTTAAAAAAAACAATTAAATGTAATACTTTCTAATAACAGAAGAGGAAAGGATAATTAGAATATACAATGTCAATAAGTGCAATTGGTTGACAAAGAATGCTAAAACTGTAAAATATCCCCTTGGAGAAACCTAACTCATACCACCATGGACTATATAACCACTCTGTCACCAGAAAATTTCACCGAGTACCAAATCTTCAACGAGTCACTTCACTTCTTGAACGGCACGTCCAAACCATGCGTCAGTCCACATTTAGGGAAAATATTCAGTATAATTCTGAAAGTTGTTTACGTCAGCGGCATCCTCGGAAATGCAGTTGCGATCGTGTGCCTCAGGAAAGGAGAGAAGAGAGTACGCAACAGGAAACATCTTCTGCTACTCACTTCCTTAGCTTCTAATGACATCGTTGCCTTGGTAAGTAATATAATTTCTTATATTCTTTAGATACTTCATATTACAGATATGTATAAAGCATGTGTTGTAGGTAAGCGGCGTTATGATATTATTAGTTATTACCTACCTATAATTTTAGAAAGAGCAGATGATGAAGTCCTGGGAGGCTACCACGATCTACTAATGCGATTTCCTAGGACCTAAACTGAACCGCAAAGTGTCAGTTCCATAGAATAACTGACAAAAACAACAAGCCGAACCGACACTGATTCACGTTTAGGAGATCATGGTAGCCCCCTAACAGTAAATGATGGATTTAAATGATTGAAAATGGAACATGGTTTCACGGCCCATGGACAGTTTTAAAAAAGTATACAGGGTGGAATGGGGCGACGTTCCTTCGTGCTACCGACCGAGTCTAACGAACGTCGCCCCTTCCACCCTGCATGTGGTAGTGGTAGGTATTGCAAAACTTATCTAGCAATTTATGTACGTTATAGTTATTTATTCTTAATATTAAATTAAATAACCGTGATTCCGTGACCGCGATTTCTTAATTAAATTTCAGATTGCCTCCCAAGTCCCAACCGTTCCTTTTTGCGGCATCTCACCGAATTACCAGTATTGCATAACCAACCATCTGCAGCCCTACCGCGAACTATGAAGTTCCTAAACCAGGATTTTTCTCTATCACTCTAATGACGCCTTCGCTGGAGTGACAGAGACAAATCCCCGAAATTTTCGAACATCGATGTTCACGGTACAGCAGGCCTGTAGCTATATTCCCAAAAAGGTTTCCAAGACTAACAAATATTTTTTACCTTATTCGTATGCAGCCTGAGTCTTGACTTACATCCCTTGATTTGGTCGCCACTAGGTCGCCACACTCGCCATGTGCTTTATTGAAATTGATAGTATGTGTGGCTGTTTAACTTCATTACGTGACACCATACTTATCCAAATAAAACTAAATTAAAATCAATAGTCTATATTAAAGTCAACAGACAGACATTTCCATTTCAATGTTTTATTTTAGGGATTAATGAGTCCCTTATTTGTGACAATAAAGATAACATAACAATATTGTCAAAAAAAACAACACTTGATAATTGGGTCACAGGTCACGACTGGATTACCATCCCTATCGAGCTGTATGTTTGCAAATGTATTGAAACCGGAAACTGGAAGGGTGATTGAGGGCGGGATTATGCAATTAGATCATTCAAGTAAGTAGAGAATAAGTGAGACTATGTTATTGATGGTCAGCAGCGTCATCATAGTGGACACAATACTGCGATCGCCGATCCGCTTGCCCAGCGTGGCGATTATGGGCATTTACCTCCTAATGCGTTTAATACGCTTAATAGAAGAGGCCTACGTCCAGCAGTGGACTATCATAGGCTGATGATGTGATGTGATGTGAAGTGAGACTATCGTCAGTTAATCACCTACGCTTAGGTACGGAGCATCAATCTTTTTTTTTCTATGCTCATACGAAATCATATTTTGGCAGGTGGGCATGATGGCAGCGATGGTGGTAGCGGAGGCGATACCATGGGTGAGCGCGACGCGCGCCTACTGCGCCATTCGCGTGGTGCTGCGAGTGTTCGGCATTGGCAGCGTGTGTATCGCCGTCACTATGGCGTTGGAGCGGTATCTGGCGCTCACCAGGCCGTTTCTATATCAGAAGGTAATTAAAGATAGGAGTAATTAAGAGTTAGAATATCTAATCACATGGGTTAATATGATGTATGCCTTGTGCGCCATACGTGTGGTGTTTTCGGTACGTGAACAATTTTTTCGGACCCACGGTGTATCAAAAGTTAAAGGGAGGGAGGGGACATTTTTTCCATTCTGAAGCAGCTGTTTGCAATTTTCTAGTACTTAACGATCACTGAGCTAAGCTGTGGACAGGCAGACAAA
This sequence comes from Thaumatotibia leucotreta, assembly GCA_025490895.1. Classification (NCBI taxonomy): domain Eukaryota; kingdom Metazoa; phylum Arthropoda; class Insecta; order Lepidoptera; family Tortricidae; genus Thaumatotibia; species Thaumatotibia leucotreta. The sequence goes on along the minus strand of JALPQI010001159.1, from coordinate 76 downwards.
CAGATGGACTTAGTGAAGCGAAGCTATAACATTGGTTCCCGCCTCTTTCGATTATACATCACTTATCTACTCGTAC
>JALPQI010001158.1:0-168371 GCA_025490895.1 Thaumatotibia leucotreta | reverse complement strand
CTAGAAATGCAGAAAGTCGTGGATAATTTCAACCAAGATTTACTCGAATTTGACTTCATTCTCCGTATAGGGTATAATTTTGGGGATGTGACAGCGGGGGTTATTGGTACGACGAAATTGTACTATGATATTTGGGGGGACGCGGTGAATATAGCCTCTCGGATGGACTCGACAGGTGTTGTGAAACGGGTACAAGTAGGAGAAGCTTGTATACCGATTTTGTCTTCAATCTACGAGTTCGAGCGCCGCGGAAGCGTCTATGTAAAAGGCAAAGACGACATGAACGTGTATCTCTTAGTTAGAAAAAGAGAATAAACAAAACGAGCTATTTATAAAGAAAAGTAGAATCTGTGATTTAATTATATATTTGTTATATTATAGCTAACGTAATGAGGTTACAGTTTAAGAGATGCTTATTTATTGTGTGCATTACGTGATATAATGGCTGAAAGAAATACTCCATGTATAAGGCTATTAATTTATTGTTATTCGGCTTGTGTGTGTTAGTGTGTGTGTGCATGTTTTCGTGCAATCAAATCTCCTTGCCCGTATTCTCTGATCTGTGACCAGTGCTCTAGTCTGATTTAAAAAACCCTATTCGAATAGTGGCCATTTTTTTGTACATACTCGTACCACCATGAGCCAAAAATGTGGTCTACCATATTTCTAGAATCTACCCTATTCCTTAGCAATGAAGCGTACCATGAAGAAGACCATATATCTGGCTGAATGTAAACTTTTTATTTTTATTTGGTCTTGTTTTTGTGTGTTTTGTACCCTAAATCACAAGCTCTTTCGATATTTATCTACATACATATTATAAGAAAAGAAATCTAGTTGGGTAAATGAAAAAGCGGGGAAAATTCGTACATTTAGTATGTGAACATTTATTTTGCCTGGGGAAAGAGAAATTTATTAGGGTCAATCACCTTTTTCACGTCACTCGTTGCTATGATGACGTTCTCCTGGGTCACCCTTAAAATAACGTTAACGTGTAATAGCATTGAAAACAAAACATAGTTTTTTTTTGTCAGTTCATGGACTTTTCATGGTGGGTCACAGACTAATCATGTTAGTAGCGCATGCTGAATAATTTCTTATGGCAAATCTGTGCCCCTTTCGCTACCTGGGTGACGTGACAGAATGAGAACAAAATGATTTTAACACGTTCGACGCCGGTGACACGCATATGTGACTGAAAAAACTGTGCTCCTATGCCAGTGACATGCATACGTGATCAAAGTAATCTTATTCTTATGCCACTAGCATTAATCAAGTTCTCACTCCTATGCCAGTGGCATAGAAATACGAACGTTTTTGACACAAGTGCTGTGTCGCCGGCATAGGAGTACAATCTTTTCGGTCACACATGCGTGTCACTGGCATAGGATTTCTATCAGATAATTTCGATCGGCATAGTGAAAACACTTAGTGAAACAGTACCGTAGGCGAACGTGTGAAACACTTTGACAGTTGTTTTTCTATCCGATCTGACTGTCTGACCTATGGCAGTAACTGATTAGAAATAATGAACTGATTAGAAGTAACTGATTAAAAAAATGTTGTTATCGAAAGTGCTTGTGATAAAAGTAAGAAAAACTTGATATTCCAAGTGAAAGGGTTAATGTCCAAAAATGGCTAATAAATTTAATGTTATTTACCTGTCTTATATGTATGTATAAATCGTAGTTGTGTAATTAATTATTAACGAACTGTTCCGATCCTTCCGAAGTAATCTGCAGAAAGTGAAGGCGTCTCACAACAAGGCAAGCCCATACAGTTCACGCGCCTTCACTTTCTTTACTAACTAGCTGAATGTTTTTATAGTAAAAATGTAAAATTAACTACGAATGAGTAAAGTAGCAACGAATGGTGTGGATTATGCGAAAGACTGGGCTATCCGTCGGTATAAGGTGAACCAGTGTTTGACATCGTAATGACCGATAGTTGACACCCTGTCACCTCTATTTTTAGGGACATAAATATTGTAGAAAATGATAAAAAAGAAGGTAAGGGATTCCGACATGTCTTTTTAATAAGAGGGTCGGTAACCTTTTTCTTGTTACGTTCCCGTGGGTCACTCTTAAAATCACAGTTGCTAATAGCATTAAAATTACAATACTTCGATTTACCATGGCGTATAGCGTGATTATGTTAGTATAGTACAACATTTATTCAAAAGAGTTTGTTGATATCCCAATTTGAATAAAGAATCATTTGACTTTGACTTTGAATAATTTCTTCTAGTGAACTATGCAACTTTTTCCCCTGGGTGACGGGACAGGACAATTACAATGAGCAGGAACATTTATAATGAATAAATGATATTGTAATCGTAGGAGCAAATTGATGATTTATTGTCCAGCAATAGGCACTGGTCTCACCGCGAGCTACTATGCTATGAACTGTGGATGCGATACTCGCCCGGCTATCAGCTATCACCGCTGGGCGAGTATCGCCATGTCTCTTTTATTTACACGGGAGTGTGTATCTTTTGTTCGTGTTTATAGCCCATAGTTCATAGCTTAGTAGCTCGCGGTGAGACCAGTGCCATATGTTTACTCTTGAATTAGCTCTTGCCAGAGATGGAACATTGTTAGATCAATTGTTCATAATAAGCAGATATCGGAAAAATGTGCGTCATTGTTCGCAATAATATGGACATGACTCCTAACTTGATTGAATAATTATAATAATTAATCATTTTCAGAAAATTACATATTTGACACCGGTAACTATGAAAACCTTTTTAAATAGTCACCTTAAAGCTTCGAAATCACAAGAAATTATTCGTTTGATTATTCATTCAATCAATTTTGGAGTCATGTCCATATTGTTGCAAACTATGACGCAGATTTGTCCGATCCCTGATATTAAGACGAGTTCTTGCTTCGGAATTTTTGCGGCAACCTTTGCATTTCATTTCACCTTAAAAATTCCGATGTTTGAATTACTCGTGATCACCATACATTGGCGTTCCTTTTTTAATAAACTAACGAAAAAAAATCTTTCAATAATGTATTTTTTCCTAAATTTTGTACTATTTCTAGTTACAAACCTACCATAAACTAATGAGATAAGAAGCCAGAATTTCAGTTTCGTTTTCAAATTTTCATATATCGTCGATTGGCAACCAAAACTTACTATAAAAACTGTCACTACTCTTAGCAACCTCGTATGTCAGCATTAATTCAGAACTGATATACGATCTTTATTTCAAGTAGGTATTTGTTACTTAGTGAATTTTGATGGTCAACAAACGATATTTTGTATAGCGGTTTAAAAGAGTTCGCAAAATTGATGGATTTATAAGATTAAGCAGTAGTTTGTCAACTCCTCTTTTATACCCAAGTAGAATAAAGCAGGGGTCGGATACCAGTTTTTACTCCATACAAAAGAACGGTAATTTCGTTCTTTGGTATATAAATTCCATGTTACTGGAATTATTCAAAAATACTATACGTACGACAATAGGCGTTAATTACATAAAATATTGAGTATTACATACAGAGTGTAAAACATTGAAAAATATTTAGCAATTTCGAGGTTTTAGAAAAAACCGGTTCCGATCCCTGGAATAAAGCTTAACCTACTTATTCATAAACGTCTCTTAACATAACTTAACTTCTGCGCTAAGTATTGTTTTTGTCCCACTCTATCTTACAGACATATTGCTAAGACATAAAGGGACAAACAATACTTAGTGGCTTTCAAAACTAGACGTTTATGAATAAGGGGGTATGTGTGGTGCTCCCAATCTTCGTAAACACTTCACGATTGTATAATTAGCCTATGGCTTCGGCTCACCCTGTTTCAGTCGGCATTAGATTTATCGTAGCGTCTAGAGCGTTCAAAAATACACGCCTTGAGAGATAATTCGCACGAGCGTTTTTTCAGCGGCCTTTAAAAAAACGTTCAAATTAAACCGTATATTCATTCACACGATGGCGGTTTTAAACCGCGGCGCTTTTTTATCGAGCACTGTTTGATTTTCGACGTTGGGCGTTGGACGTTAAATCGAATTGAGCATAAAATACTGCCAACGTCAGGTTATAACGCGACGCTTTTTAAGCGTTCGTGCGAACTATCTCTTATTGCTATAACGATAGGTGTGTGTTCAGATATTTTTGAGCGCTTCGGACACTACGATATATATCATGGCGACTGTACAAAATTAGATGCGTTTAATGTTCTATATTCAATATTATCCAAGTAACATTAAAAACTAATATATTGAAAAAAAAAACTAGCACAATTTTACTAATAAATAGGGCTTAATATATTACATGAAAATTGTATTTACCTAAGATGTTCCAAGACGATTTGTGTCTTTAGTCAAGAGGGTCTATATCGAAAATTGTAAATTTCGAGCATTTATCTCTGTCATTCCAGTTACGCCTTAATTAGAACGACAGAGATGGCCGAAATGTTTCATGTTTACGGTATATAGTCCTCAGTTTCCGTTGTGCAATCTTATATTTCGAATATTATATGATATTTACTAATTTTCTATATTGCCCTGATATTGGGTACTTTCCTAGGTAACAAAAACGTAATTAGTCAGTCAGTTAGATTAATATAAATGTATTGGATAGGGCATGGAAAACCGGTTATTTTTAAATCCGGTTATAACTTGTTATTTCATACAAACCGTAATCGGTTTGGAATTCCCTAGTATTGGACACGTATTTTTTATTTTGATAAATTAAAATCAAACACCGTGTGTGTGCAAGAGAGTGCTGTGTACAGTACCGGTCAAAAGTTTAGGTTCACTCCATGATTTCGATACAAAATGGGCAATGTAGACTTTTGAGCAATATTTTTTTTTTCAGTGTTAACAGCAAAATATTTTTTCTACCGATGTTTTGCCGATTCGCGAGCTATTTAATTTTAATTTCCCATAAATCAATCAGGATAATTTTATACATCGGATCCGATTATAATTCTTAGGCAAGGGAAGTTGTAATTTTTTGATCATCATTAGTATGAACATCGCATAGGCATGACTACCAAAAGTTGCAACAGCTGCCTCAGTTGTCTGGGCTGTTCGAAAGTAACGGTTAATTAAAAAGGAATAGCTCTATAATCAGTCGCATATTAATTGAAAACAAGTATGAACCGAAATGCTGGAAAAATGATAACCGAAAGGATCGATTTTGTATCAAGATCGAAGTGCAAATTTAAATTTTTGACCGGTATGGTACATGCATAGTGAATATGTTGGGAAAGACGAGGATAGAGCGTAACAAATATAGTGACGACGAATAAGTACTAACTAGATCTTTTTTCAGCCAACAATTGTTTTGAATAGAGGTTTTTGCCGGTCTGTGACATTGGTCTTACCGCTGAGCGAGTAACTATGAATATCGCCGTGTCTCTTGTATACACGGAAGCGATTATATTAATATCTTTTGTTCGTTTCGCTAGATGATAGCCTATAGCTTACTTTTCGTGGTGGGACCAGTGTCTAAAGCACCGGCCGGTCCCATAGGACAAAAAATATTTTTTCGCCAAATATATAGTATAAAAAAAACTTTCTCCTAGTTAGAATTTAGAAGATGACGCTAAATGGGTCAAAATTCTTTTCGTTGTCTTAATTTCTATCCCTATAAAACGTAACGCAGTGGTGATTTTTGTATGAGATGATGTTTAATTTCAATTTCTAATGTATAGATTAAAATCTAGCGTGAAAAAGAAATACAGGGGAAGTGAACTGGATTCTTTAAAAATACTGAGTCAAGATAGCAACTACAAGCGTGACAAAGTGATACGAAACAAGACAACGAAAAGAATTTTGACCCAAATATCCAGTTATCAGATCACTGTATTTGGTATACTCTTGTTGTAATTTTTGAAAAAAATTTGTTTTTTTATGATCTAACTGACGAACTAAGTATATTTTTAGGAAACAAACCTACTATATTCTAAATCGACTTACAAACGCGAGTCTTCTCATTACGTACATAGTAAGAATGTTTAAACTTATGATGAAAGCCTTGACTGTACATTCCACTTGTATTTACGATTTTGCCTTCGAATTGTCTATTTTCTAATAGTAAAGATTTAAAGCTTAGACTTCAGAGGGGGTGTATTTTTACAGAATGTTGGACCAAAACTGGATTATTAGACGCAAATAGCTCTCTTGAAATTAGGGAATGAAAACCGGTTTTGAAAGTAGGAAACCGGTTATTAACCGAAATCTCATACATATTAAACCGGTTTTCATTCGCTACTTGAAATCTTACCTTCGGTAGATTTGTTCTTTATACATTGAAAATTCGAAGTACTGGTATACTTAAGTAGAAACCCTTTTGTGATACGTGAAAATGTATATATGACTATAATATTTAAGGAAAACATTTTTCTTTATACATAATAATCCCTACCTTTTCCAGTAAAACAATGTAAAATGTAAAATAAATTATATAATTTATTAATTTGTATTATTTATTCACCTAGATTTTATTTTTACCAAGAGTATGAAGTGGCAGTGTAAAATACAATCTACAGTTATATATACAATACTTACAAGGAAGGGTACTCAATTACTCATCTCATATGTTATATAGTAGTCTTAAATAGGAGACACTTATTTTTTATAGCTGCCCAAACTTCCAGTTGGGAGGTCCTCCAAATTCCTGAAAAGCGACCAAACCCTTTAATTTTTTCAGAGAGATTGGTACCCATCCGTGTTAGTTACAGTCAAGAAAATCGATTCACGTACCTTTTTCGATCTTTTCACCACGACAATAAAGGTCAAAAAGGTGCGCAAATAAATTTCCTTTACTTACAGTCATTAATCAGCGTCAAATGTTTTCTAGCAGTGAGTTGGTCGCTTATTTATTTTTAAAGATATATAAATATCTCTCGTTGACTGTAATCAGAACCACAAACTCTAAAAGTATTTCCCGTGGCTAGAGAGACTACCACGAACTTAAAAAAAAAATCAAGTCTATGTCGAGCAGGTATCTGTCACACTAATTACGTCTTCGTTGGAGGGACAAAGACAGATACATCGAAATTACGATAATAGAATTAGGCGAAAGGCCTACTGAAATGAAGACACGCGCTTAATAACGTTTGATCAAACAACTTTAATTACCGGCGTGTTGTCTCAAACTCTGCACAATGTTTGGGCAAAACAATTAACTTTATCGTAGCTGTTTGTGTTGACTTTGCCTGGCTTCGGTTGGTGGCGTAGCCTTACAGCTTCCGATTTTATTTCTGAAAGGAGCAGATTCAAATCCCGGCTCGTACAGTGGCCATCAGATCCATTGCGGCCAGGGTGCTTGTTTGTGGGGACGATAAATCGTAGAGGACTGTATGAAAATAGGCTGGTTTATTCCGCTTTAAACAGAGGGAATCCCGGCCAAACAATTATAAAAAAAATACAGACAAACAGACGAACAGACATGGACATTGACTGAACTCTAAAAACGTATGTCGTAACGACTCCACTATGACGACGCTGCTGCCCACCGTCAATCTTCAATAAATTAATGGTAGTGACAGACGTATTCTATCTACCGTCATTGGGATTTAGTAGAGATAAAATATAAATTAACTAATAAAGGTACCTATACATTGTACATTTTTACAAATAAGGAGGATTTAATGAAAAACTGGCTAGTTTATATGCTATTTTATTACTCATCATTTGTCATTTAACTTCAAAGTTTAACTACATTTTATTTGAAAGAAACGATTGGAGCTCTAAATACATAAAAATAAAATTTAGATTTCTACAAATTCCGTACTAGGATAGATACTTTAATATTCATATTTAAATAATCTTTAAAACAAAATGCAAAGACTGGAAATTTTTACTTAACTTGGAAAAATTTAGATTTTCATCGTCAAAAAGCATTCCGTAAAATTACCCAACTTTTGGACTAACCAAAAGCGTCCAACTATAGTCCAAAACTAAATCTAATATCTTCGATTACCTCCTTGTGTTGTGTGCCTGCTATACGGCCACATCTCAAAAAATAATTGTGTTAAAAAATTATCTAAACATCCTATCCTGCAATACGGAAACTTCCAAAAAAATCGATTTATAAATGTGGCGCTACGACCTATGGAAGTGTAATTATTTTAAGTATTAATGATGCAATTCTTAGACAAAATCTCCCAATCAATAACGTGAACCCTGTGGTTCGTTTATGGTTTTATTAAAATTTATATAATCATTAATGAGTAGATTTTGTCTAAATTTACGTCATTTATATAACAATTACACTTACGAGTACATAGTACTGGACTATACTACGGTTTTACGGTTCTTTCAATTATGAATTGAATTAAAGGTTGCCACTTCAATGGGACGAGCGGCGCGACAAGCGACACTAGGAATTTTTCCTGTATTTTTCCCACTTGTCACCACCACTAGATTATTTGATGGTAACTACTGTAACAAACGGGAAAAAATCCCAGTTGATACCACTGGCGTCAGATGGGTGGTAACTGGTAACAGGTGGGAATAGCCTCGCTCGACGCACACCAGGGCGATAGTTCAATGCGACAAGGAGTTCATAGGGTTGTCACTCCACGTGAAGTCAGAAGCGGAGAAGACGTAGACCAGCCAGTAGAACAGATTGAGCAGCGCGAACGAGGCAGGGAACAGGACGCGCGCGGCGCGGTCTATGTGCGACACGCTGTTGATGTGGCCGCGCATCCCTGACAACAAATGTCACTGTCATCATTAGTCATCGTTATCAACGTGCGGTTTGGTGGCAAAGTATGGTTGGCAGAAAAATCAAATAAGTACACAGGTATTTTATCAATTATTAAAATTTCAAAAATTATAGTAATTTTAGTTATAATAATTAATTACATATACATATTTTAATAACTTATTCAAATTACACTGATCAAACGAGTAAACGACTAAAATATATTAAATAAATTCGACTGTCAAACGTTCACGTCAAATTGAAAAATCCATTATATAACACTGATCTTAATCCACCTGAATATTCATTTTACTTAAAATTAAAGACTTCGCAAAATGTTATTTAATGTACTATTTTGTGTCATAAATTAAAGTAGGATATAGTTTGTATCCTAAGGAGAGTAGGTACTATTTTTACTGAGAGTACCTACGAGTAATAGAACAAAATCGCATTTTCACATTTGTTACTTTTTCTGTCAACCATAGCCATTGCCACGGAAAGTGCACGTTGATAACGATCACTAGTCATCATCATTAGCCTACGAACAAATAAAACATGGAAGCCGCACGCCTAAATTGCCTTTCAAAAACGGTCCTGAATTTTAGTTGACAAGTTTCAGCTCTTCAATGTATCACGGCAATGAATTTCAAAATCATCCTATAAAAACTTAAACCGCCATTCAAAAATAATTGTGATTGGTCCATCAATAAAAGGTTTGATTGGCTACATTTTATAAAACATTGTCAAAGATGTTGCGCTGAAATATGCGCGGTGTTAAGAAAAGCGCTATGTTTTGCCCATCTTGGCACAATTGAACAATTGTTTTTGGGGGCATTTTTGAGCTGGCGTTAGACGTCCATGTTATATATGGTCGCAATCATTAGCCTATCTTAGCCATTAAATTGGCAGTGTACTGGGCTCATGCATAAGTCATGCGAGGCTTTTTCGGCTACTTTTTACCGCTCCTGGTGATGTCTGGTGAGGTTCTTGGCCCCCCCTAAGCAGTGAGCCTGTGTAATTTTTTCAAACCACATTTAAAGAATCCCCACACCATAGGACCTCGCGTGATTTATGCACAAACCCTAAGACACTTTTTTTCCTCCCACTTTTTGCACTATCTGGGCAATGATTAGTATGTAGGTCTTATAGGTGCCTACCAGCGTCTTGCGAGACATGCTGTACAGGCAGTAATTGCCTAAATAATGTACTCCTCGGTCAGGAACAAGGAACTTCATTAACACATTCGACACCGCGTACCCACCAGGTACACCAGGTAGATGCTTCTCTGTTGTAAACTTCGTTAACTACTATATATAAGAAAAGCTAATCGTAGCTCTATCACGTATATGAAATTCATATGGCAATGGCACAACCCTGAGCGTCAGACGCGTGCCCGCCTAGCGGGTTCGCGGCGTGCGGCTTTAAATTTCACGTCCTTGCCCGCCTAGCGGGTACTGTCAGTTTCTGGGGTATTGTTCGAAATTTTACCTGATTGCGAAAGTGTTAAACAGTTGGCATGCAAAAAAGGTGCAGTCCCTATTACTTCGATTAAGCTCATGGTCCATGATCAGGGTTGACACTGCATGTCTCTACTCGCGTACCTGCTTCAACCTGCCGCTTCCTCCTGTAAAGATCATCTCCAGCAAGGCAGTACAGCAGCTGCCGCCAGCGAGGCACCCGCGCCTCCGTCTGCGTGGTGCGCTCCATGGTAAGCCTGACTGCCGGCTCGGAGCCTTCGGCGGGACTGTTGCTCTGTTGCGGTAACGAGAAATTCTGAAAAGAAAGAGCAATTTGCTGCTACATAATAGATCATTTGGTAAATAGCTTGGGCTTTACTTTGTTGTGGTGTCGCTGTCAAGAAACTCTTTAAAGAAGTGTCTTCTATTTGACTACGGCTTGGGCTAGTAAGAATACATTTGTCATCACCCCAACTCCTGCGGGTGTCGTAAGAGTCGACTAAGAGATTCTGGTGTCACAGACCATTATTTGATAAAAGATTCATCAAAGTGGACACATTACTGCGATCGCCAATCCGCTTGCCCAGCGTGGCGATTATGGGCAATTACCTTCTACATAATGCGTCTATACGCATAGTTAATAGGAGAGGCCTACGTCCAACAGTGGACTATCAAAGGCTTATGATGTATATGTATGTATGTTGGGCTACTAGTTCAGGTTGTAAATGTAATGTTGAAAAATCTGTCAATTTACCTCAAGTTGGAATTTGTTGGAATTCATATGGACCGAAATGAGATAATTCTTCGAAATTTCTTATAGAGACCTACCTGGGTCTAGATGTCTATAGGAAAATTTGAGGAATTTTCGCATTCTGGTCCAAGTGGGAAACACACTTTTTTGAAACTTTGCATCGGCCCATCAGTGGGTTCTCTGTCTCTGACATGGATATTCTTTGTCTTGGAGAAAAGGCATTGCTTCACAATGACTAGGCCATTCGCAGCACCTGTAGCTCCTGTAGGAAGAAATATACCGAACGAACTCTGTTTTGCTGATTAACTATGTTCTACTGGCAGTACCAGCATTGTTGTGTAACAATTATAGTCATGTAAATGCTTGCACGTAGAACTGATGGCCCTTGGGGTGGAAAGGTTAGTTAGGGTTAGGCGCAGCGTGAGTGAGTAGACCCCCCCCACAAGGTGGACTGTTGACTTAGTGAAGGTCGCAGGAATCCGCTGGATGCAGAGGCCGCAAGATTGGTTATTGTGGCAGTCTTTGGGGGATGCTGGCGGCATTACTTCGCTGTATCGCAATGCCGTTACAGAACCAGTCAAAAATTTAAGTTCACACCACGATTTTGATACGAAATATGTTCAGCAGTAAACGTCTTTCGGCTGATATAACGAAATGGTTACCAGTAAGACACTTACGGCAGTAAGAATACATTTGTCACCACCCCAACTCTTCCCGCGGGAGTCGTAAGAGTCGACTAAGGGATTGAAGTGTCACTGACCATTCCTTGATTTGATTGATGACGGGCAGCAGCGTCATCAACATCATAGTGGACACATTACTGCGATCGCCAATCCGCTTGCCCAGCGTGGTGATTATGGGCATTTACCTCCTAATGCGTCTATACGCAAAGTTAATAGGAGAGTCCTACGTCCAGCAGTGGACTGAGATAGGCTGATGATGAAGACACTCACATAGTTCGCAGCGGACCTGGCGGAGCTGCGGCGGCGTGCTGCGAGTTGCCGCGCGGCAAACGCGTCACCACCGACCTCCTCGATCAGCTCTTCCCATTCTGCATCGTCTATCACAATCTCGCCGGAGCCGACCTGAATTATCAAATAAAAGTAGGTTTATTTTATACCTTAACCCTTAAAAGGGCAATGGTATTATATTTACCATCTTAGTTTCTGTCACTGAAAGGGGTGAAAGCCAATACAATTTTGATGTGACTGATGCCATATTAAGAGCGTCGTGAGAGAAAAGGCGAATGTGAGTGTGGTGCCGCTGGTGCTACTAGTGCCTGGGTGAGTATTCTGCCAAATTGACGCTGGGGTTCGTGAGGACCACCAAACCGATTCAGGTGAATTTTGACTGAGTGATCCAGTTTCGGCAAAATATACAAAAATAGGAACTTTTAGCTCCACAAAATTGATATTTTGCGAAGTCATCTTCACTTCCCTTTTAGCTTCATAAAATAGGAAAAATTTGAAATGTCAACAAGCATCGAAATCATTAGTGCCTATTAGCATGACCCTAAACTTCCTTTATAAGCATAATCGCAACGCAGCATGCATTATGAAAAGACAACTACCTTTGTAAAGTAATGGACGCCGGCAAACTCAAGAAGAGTAGCGATGCAGTAGAAGAAGCTCATGAGAAGAAACCAATCTAGGGCGGTGGCGTATCGCACTTTAGGTAGATCGGTGCGGGAGTCCAGGCTTATGGTGGACAGGGTCAGCACGGTCGTGATGCCGAGGCCCACGCGGTCAGAGGTCGCCTGGAATACAGCATATTATTGAATAGGAGAAGGGGGGGCATAACGGGGACGCGACGCAGAATGGGGCCACCTAGGTATACAAGAAACTAAGCTCAGTAGCCGTGTACTGTTTTCCCCAATAAGAGGCCATTTTGCAACTACCTACAGTGCGGCAGTAACCGGCGACCAGAGTGCACGAGTTTATTTTTGATGCCTGATCCTTTTTTTTAAATTGTGCTAGATATGGGGGCATAACGGGGACAAGGCTATGGGGTACCCCGTTGTGCCCCGTCCCCATTAACTCATTATGCCCCTGAATGAGTTGTTTATTTGATAATATTAAAATTATATAATTTATTTTATTTTTAATATTAATAATGGTGCACACGTGTAAAATGAAAAGTTCCAGAAGTCTACAGAAAACATTAATCCAAACAAGAAAAAAATATCGCAGAAGGAAAACGGTCACTTCAACCCCCTACAAAAAGGAACAAAAAGGAACAAAAATTTAACGGATGAAGAAGTGTGCAAATCCTAATGATTCCCGGTTGAAAAAAAACATAATGCCCAGTCTAATGAGATGTCTTTTGCATCTATTGTGTTAACTCAAACCAGACTTATTAAGTCTTCGGATCGTTAGGTGGCCTGCCAGCTATGTGAAGTGTGGGCCCATACAACCTGCGCAGGAGTTGATGACGCAGACGAATATGAAGTTCACATGTGCTTAATCTGTGACAAATAAAATGTACCCCATACTACCCCGCATCGGGTACCCCATACTACCCCTACCCCGGGGCACGATGGAGTTTTTATTAATTTTCTAGAATTAAAATTAAAAATATTGTTTGATTTGTTCCTTTGCCAAATTCGATTCTAAATGATAATTCAATAAGTAACCAAAGGGTTGTCATTATGTTTAGATTAAAAATATAATACATATGTTTATTTCTTTATCATTAGTTTCCCCCCCTTCCCCTATTTTAAATCAGTAGGGCGTATACGTTTATACGATTACCAATGATCGGACAAACGTCCGTCATTTTGAAAATGTAACCCTGTTCCGTACAGCAGAGACTTCCGTAAGCTATGGAAAAAAAAATTAAGTATTTTATTGGACCATAATTTATATCCATCAACAGATTAATTAATGATTGACATCCCGAAAATTACTTTCGCAAATAAAATATTATGACCAAAAAGCCAATAAAATAAAAAATAGTAAAACTTTTGACGACTGGCATGAAACTGAAATGGCGACCGAGTCAAATGGCGTGCTTTTGTGTCGGAGGCCAAGCAAGACTCGTTTTGGCTGCGCCCATCTAGTAGTAGTAAAACTTTTTTATTTGCGAAAGTGATCTTCGAAATATCAATCAATAATGAATTTGTCATTCGATATACAATACAGTCCAATAAATCTATAAATCACTTACTTACTATTTTGTTCATAACATAAGGAAGTCTCTGCTGTACGGAACAGGGTTATATTTTCAAAATGACGGGCGTTTGTCCGATCCTTGACGATTACCTTACCGACGAGTTTGCCGACCAATTTATTTGTATGATTCTTTTACTTCAACTTACTTTTCAATATTTAATTGTATGATTCTTTTACTGTTATCTATGTGGCACATAGATCTAGATGAAGAAATATCCGGTGTGACGCTGGATGGATGGAAGCATCGAGTAGCCTACTACTACTATGAAGAGTAATGTCATAAAGGTCTTGCCTCACGATGAATCCAGAAAGACACCCAGGAGAGGACCACGATGAGGATGCAGGGTACGTAGACTTGGATAAGGAAGTATCCGGTGTGACGCTGCAGGTTAAACGACACTTGAAGCACCGAGAAGTCTCCTGTCAAAAAAAATATTTCAAACAATGAGCAGCTGATTATATCAATAAGTGTAGATAAATTATGAAGATCAAGGTAGCCCTCCGATCTACTAATGCGATTCAATGTATGACCTAGATAGTTAGCCAAGTTGCCAATCGCTAACGCTTAGTAGCGTATCGTAGTTTTCCCTCTTTGTCACTCTTTCATATTAGTCCGACAAAGACAGTTAGCTGCCTTTCGTTTACGATTGACGATTAAGCGTTAGCGATTGACAACTTGGCTAAGCACCCTAATCTGAATAGCAATGTGACAGTTCCTTAGGATAACTGTCAAAAACTGACAAACAGAACCTAAACTGAATCGCATTTAGATATCATGAGCAAATGCTGTGAAGGGAGTAAGAAAACATTTGTGACTCCCCCAAACCCCAACTCTTCTGCCGTCATAAGCTAAAAGGCCGTCTTTTGACAAAAGTTACTTTCGAGATAATCGCAAACACCTTTTTTGTAATTTCTACGAAATGGAATAACTTCGACTACGGGATTGAAGTGTCACAGACCATTAATGTATTGAATATACAGGGTTACGTAAATCGTGAACAGAAATACGCTTTCCTACACTATAAACTACTAACAATGGAATACCTCACATTCACAAGCTACTTAAAAATAGTCATTAGTTATAGTCATATTCATTTACAGTTTCATTCAACCTGTATATGAATATGATTGATTAATCATCAATCTTCAATAAAGCGTCATCGCAGTGGACGAACACATTACTGCGATCGCCAACTCGCATGCCCAGCGTGGCGATTATAAGGGCCTCCTAACCTAATGCATCCATACGTTCCTATAGCAGAGGCCTATCGCTGATAACGAATTTGTTTAAACTCACCCCACGAGGAAGTAGGTCGTATTTTGCATTTAATTATGAAATATATAAAACATATGCGGCCAATGTTCAACTTAGGCGCGTGTACTGAGCGGAAAACTCATTTTTCGGGAACATGTGATATGCAAATCGCTTCTTTGGAAGCCAAAGCAACATGAATAAAAATATTATTATTGCTTACTCGCGGCGTGAATCAACCAATTCGAAACCAAGCCACTTAAGAACCTTGTCAAAATGTTAAGTAGAAGGTACAGCCTTGGTACAGCCTATTCGTCCTTACTTCACTTCTTGTTCAGCTTGTTCTTTAGAGACCGAAAGGCATAGAAAGTACCAAGTTCAGCAAACGCTAGCAGTAACAATCATGGTAAACTTGTAGTAAGGGAGTAAGGGTGAAGCCCCCTAATTTCGTCAACCGGTGGTAACTTAATGATTTGAAATCGTTGTGAAATTAAAATTAAAAACGTAATACCGTTTTTTCAGGGAATCGTGAAGGTACCAATGTCCGAAATAGCCCCAATAGTAGACTTTCAATCATAATGTCATGTCATAAGTAGCAATAAAGTTGACAACAGGGTGTCGAAAATTAATCCTAACATGTCGGTGGCGTGTTTTACGAAATGTGATTACAAGTTATAAAATGCGTCATACATAACGAAAATCTTCTTGTTTTCTTGCGTCGATCGTTTTCGCTATTTAATTTGTAGCATTTCAACATGTACCTTACGCTACTCATACCAGTCATACTTATCAATCCTATCATCAAAAACCTGTGTGCAATTACTTATAGACATAAAAAAAACATATTCATGAAACAATGAGTAACGTAATGCCCACTGAAGTCTATCCCAGCTGTAGACATTATGATTATCATGGTCCACAAAACGCTTACAACCAAGATGTGTAAGCAACAAAACAGCAAATTCATCCGTAGTAAACACTTCGCCCATTATACCGCTAATTGGTGTCAGCAGACATTTCTTTCCCAACTTTGTTTGCGGCAAACATGAACTTCCCTTATTAACGCCTAATTGTGACCTTTGTAAATATACCGTCTTTTCTTATGATTCATTATTATTTATCTGGCTTTACTTCAAATATTGCGGGTATAATAAGGAAAAAATGAAAAATATGTTGACGTAAACAAGATGTGGACGCAGAAATAGGATACCGAGATAATCACCAAATTAAAAGTAAAAAAAACCGACTTCAACCGATTTTTCCAAGATCCCCTATATGTTTCCATCATTGGTTTCCTCAAATCCTACTTTCTGAATGCAAATTCTTGTAAATGAATGAAAATAACCAAAAGCTCCATACATGTACCTATAATATTTGAAGAGATCACTCGATTTCTCCAAGATCCCATCATCAGACCCCAACTTGGTGCCAATGTTATAAGTAAAATTATGTTACTATTTAGGTATTTATACTTGCGCAATATGACTACAAAAGCATGATCGTGTAGGAACTTATGTAATTTTTGAGTAGTAATGTTATTTTTCAAGCCCAATATTCGAATACTTATAGTAAAATACTCTCAGGTATGGAAAAGTGAATTATCAGCAAAAGCGGAACAAGCGACATCGATAATTCTGCACTCGCGATTAATAACTTGTATTACGGCACATTTTCCTATCAATGCCTTTACCATCGGTATACCGCGATCCCCTGAGTTTTGATTCCACTCGCGGTTCACTTGCAGCAGGTTCTTTTTGATTGTATATTATAATTTCTATGCCTCAAGTGTTCATGTCGTTATTCAATACATCTGCACCCCCAGTGTAACATGTCATATCACATCCATTGTGAGTTGCAAGTGAGTTTATGTAGGTACATCGTGGTAGCGTGGTAAAGGCGTGCTGAAGTGTTGGAAATCACGTTAGCCCGTAAACGGATGACGCGGGCTCGCGATTACAGTTGAAAGCTATTATGAGAGGATGGGGGGATTAACTAGCGATGTGCCAATGTTTAAGGGAATATTCCCGGGAAATGTCAACGTTAGCCGTGCTTATGTATGTATGTTATGGTCCGTTTATCGTGCACTGCATCACTTTCGCGGTATAATAAGGTAAGGTGGGGTAAGATGGTCTTTTAATGGGGTAACAGGTAACACAAAAAGTCGTCCTTCTGGCACAGCGTCTGCTGGTAGCATTTTGTCTTACCCCATTAAAGCAAACATTTCATGTTACCCTTACCTTACTTCTTAGAACGTGACGAAAACTACAAGAAACGACAAGCATGCATGGGACCTTCATACGCCTACATATTTTTACATGGATATTTCTTTGAGCGTTTCAGACACCTTTGGTAATTTTTTTGTAGAAGTCGCAGAATATTTCGTGCTATTCCTAGTTGTGGCTGCAGAGCCTCCGTATCGCTACCATGACAGCCAAAAATATGCCAAACTGTCCAGCCATGCTACAAAAACTTGGGCAGATTAATTAATAACGATCGATTGGACGTCTGGGAGTAAGAATATAAATCTTTCACCACCCCAACTCATCCCGCGGCTTTCATAGAGCCGACTAAGGTATTGAAGTGTCACTGACCATTCTATGATAGAAGATTGATGATGGGTGGCAGCGTCATCATAGTGAACACATTACTGCGATCGCCAATCCGCATCGCCATCTAGCGTGCGCTTATGGGCTTTTACCTCCTAATTTATCTTTATACATATTTAATAGGAGAGGCCTACGCCCAGCAGTGGACTGAGATAGGCTGATGATATGAAATGATCGAATATACCCATATACGGTAGTGCGAGAGATTTTAACTCTATGCCACGGGACACCGAAACGTTTAGCCTGTCAATCATTTTCGTTCGAAACAATTCCGAATCCTGTGAGGCGTAAAAGCTGATCCGTGTTCCCACGGCGCCACTTCCCAAAACATCCCCATTTGCCTTTGGCAGAAAAACCGACATATATTTTCGTTTGAAAGCACTTGAAGTGTATTTAGAGCGTGAAATAAGGTGGCACATCCGGTATACGAATGTATACTTAAGATATTATTATGTTGGGAGCCTTTAATGTATAGCTGTGAGGACGGTTATTTTTAGATTATTTATTTTCCATCTTTCCTCCATAGTCAACGTCAAAGATATAATTACGGTTACCATGACGGCAGCTCATGGTAACCGTAATTAACTTGATTAATGGTAACTAAGGTCTGACTGAGATCTCGGTCTCGGCATTCTCGGCCAAAAATCGAGCCGAGATATCCCTCTTGGCTCTCGGCCAAAAATGGCCGGGACTCTTCGTGGCCGAGATTCGTAATGAGCTGTAATTGGCGAGCTTGACGCCATCTCGCGAACTTACTGCGATTTTATAATTAACGGAAGGAATAATTTAGAGTATGCGACCCCTATTATACTATCGATAAAAATATCTATAATTCGAAAAAACATTAAAAACATTTTCAAAAAAAGAAAATAAAAAAAAAATTGCTGTATTTAGTTTGACGTTGGACTTACTATAGGTATTTGCTAGGGATTTTTATGTACTTTATACGTTTTTTATCCTTTCTGCCAAGTCTCGGTCTCGGTCTCGGCTGAGATTGAAATTTATTCTCAGTCTCGGTCTCGGCCGAGACTAAAATATGGGTCTCGGTCGGACCTTAATGGTACCCATGAGATCAACGCAGACTTATGAATTTCTATCCGTCACAATCGCACCAACATGCGAGTACAAGCGTACTGCTACAAGTTTATGATTAATCTTGTCAATTTTATTGAGATTTCATATTTATATCATAAAAGTAACTAATTAATATATATATTTTTACCGTCAGTTCAGTCTTTACGGAAACCGTTTTTATACATACATAATCTGGATTTTTCTAGCGTGAACTTGCGCGAGATGAGTTCTTACCTTCCTAAGCGAATATCCCGTTTTTTTATTAATTTTGGGTTTAAATTGCAGGATTGTAATTGTAGTTGTGCGAGCAATTATTTAAATGAGATGGATTGGAACCAAAATGCTAAATAAATCGAGATTATTTTGCCTACGTACTTACATTTTCAGAGCTCATAGATGGCTTCATCAGCAGCCTATGTTAGTCCACTGCTGGACGTAGGCCTCTCCTATTAAATATGCGTATAGACACATTAGGAGGTAAATGCCCATAATCGCCACGCTGGGCAAGGGGATTGGCGATCACACTAATGTGACCACTATGATGACGCTGCTGCCCATCATCAATCTTGTAGAATGGTCAGTGACACTTCAATCCCTTAGTCGACTCTTACGACACCCGCAGGAGGATACCTTGTTAAACGCAATCAATCAATGTTGAAATTCAAAAACTTGAGTTCACCTGGCCGGATTGTACGTTGTTCGGCAAAATAAATAATTATTTACTGGGATGAGTTTGGGACCAAGGGCATTCAGAGGATATCAATATGACACTCGCAAAATCGTGTTGGTCTTCATTTACGTATACTCAACCAATTGCAACCCTAGGCCACTTGGCAACCACATCAAAGTGACGTCAATACTCAATACTGAATCATTTATTGCTTCCACACAGTTATTATGGTAGCCACAAGGTATTATGTGAACATAAAGTTTTACAGCTATTTAATTATTAAAACTTAGTGTGGACTGTGGACCCTGTTGGGCGCAGCAAGCTTGTAAAAGAGAAGACGACTTACATATTAATTGAATAAAATATAGGTAGAGATTTTGCATAACATTCTATAAGACTTTTAGACGTTATTAAGTAAAATGGAAGATTGGCTGTCAAAAGACCGCCAAGAGGCAAAACTAGGCCTACTACTACTACCGCGAAAATCGAAATTCGTTAATTTTGAGGATTTTTCTCTGTCACTCAAACGAAGGCGTCATTAGAGTGAGAGAGACAAATCCTCGAAATTAACGAATTTCGTTTTTAGCGGTAGGGCCGCAGGCCTGGCAATCTTGATTTTTAAGCGAAATTGAACTTTACGGCATTCTGCGTTTCTGCTGCATTGGCGTAGCTACCGGCCAGTGCCATCATTGGCGGTCATAGTCAAGATTTTTCGTTGTCGTCGATGGTCGACTGTGGCGGTCAAAAGGTTAACTTTGCAGGATTTTAGTTCAAATAACAATTATTGACTGAGATGGGGGGCTAGAGGATTTGGCACTAGCAGAATTATTTTTGGCCTGGTTTTGGCCGTGTGGTGACGGCAGTAAGAATACATTTGTCACCACCCCAACTCCTCCCGCGGGTGTCGTAAGAGTCGACTAAGGGATTGAAGTGTCACTGACCATTATTTGATAAAAGATTGATGACGGGCAGCAGCGTCATCATAGGGGATATATTACTGCGATCGCCAATCCGCTTGCCCAGCGTGGTGATTATGGGCATTTACCTCCGAATGCGTCTATACGCATAGTTAATAGGAGAGGCCTACGTCCAGCAGTGGCCTATCATAGGCTGATGATGATGAGAATTATTTCGGCTGTCATTAGCGTACCTTCTCGCCTGGTGAAGGTGAAGTTGCGGTAAGGGAAGCTGATGAGGTCGAACTGGGACAGCGTCATGCCCGGCACGAAGTTGACGCTCTGAGAGTTCTGCCACTGGTACACCAGCTGCTGGTTGGAGTACGCATCTGTTACAAACAAAATATTACTGAGTAATAGCAATAGGCTACTGGACTCATTTCAAATTTAGTGCAAAAAAATATTATTTTCTGTAGTATTTATCGAAAAGATCAATATTTTTCGATTACGGTTTATTAAAAGTGTTTGATGGTACATATTTTTTATTGAATATTTTATTTTGTTTTTTGTTTTTATTTCGTACTCTGAAAACGGTGTCAGCTATGATGTGACGTCATAGGATCTTAAATTAACTTCATGTCGAATCTTATACGAGTGAAATTCGCCATGGACATGTAGGCATGTAGCTTTGCTGTGATATTGACATAACATAAGTGACAAGTCAAATGTTTGTTTTCGGTTTGAGTGACGTCACACCACAGATAATCTAAGCATTAACATGGCTAGTATCGTTTTCGCCCGGCAACGAAAGTTTAAATTTTAAGTTCCGTAAATCAAATATTGATTAATAATATAAGACAAACTTTAAAAATGGGTCAAGTAGTCTGTTATTCTTACACTCGGCTAAGACTTGGCCTTATAAATGAAAAAGTTTTTGTCAAAACTCTTCATTCACTGCCTTTTTGGCTCCTCCTGGCTCACTCTTAAACCCAGGAATGTGTTGAAATATAAACTAACACTAGGATATCGAAATAGTAAATACCTGCAATAAACAAGTCCCATAAATGTATACAGGGTGACATTTAGGTCGTAGAGCAAGAGTGAACTGGGTACTAGGGATGGTGACGCTGAGCAATTTTCACTATGGAGACAACCAAGAAGTCGCAAAATTCTCCTAATTATGCCTTAATTGATACTTAACTAACAATCACTAAACCTCCGTAGCCTAGTTGGTCACTACCAATCAATTAAGGCATAATTAGGAGAATTTTGCGACTTCTTGGTTGTCTCCATAGTGAAAATTGCTCAGCGTCACCATCCCTAGTACCCAGTTCACTCTTCCTGGGAAACCTGGGAACCTGGGAGCTCCAGCTTCGTAGGCAGGGTCACTACCCTGCCTACGAAGCTGGAGCTCCCAGGTTCGAATCCTGGCGAGGGCATTATTTGTCACAAATATTTGTTCCTTCGTCATGGCTGTCTATGTATGTAACTATATCGTCACTTGGCACTCATATCTAAAGCCTTAATTGACCTTACCGTGGGACTATGTCGATTTGTGTATGATGTCCCAAGATATTTATTTATCATCTTATTAATGAAGGCCCAATTAATTCATACTTATTTAGGCGATTTTATCGGGATTTCTTGGTTGTCTCCATAGTGAAAGTTGGGTCAAAATTCTTTACGTTGTCTTATTTGGTGTCCCTAAAAAACGTGACGCAGTGGTGATTTTTGTATGACATGATGTTTTGTTTTCAATTTCTGATGTATGAATTAAAATCTAGCGTGAAAAAGAAATACAAGTGCACCGGTTTTTTTTAAATACTGAGTCGGAACAGCATCTAAAAGCGTGACAGAGTGGTATGAAACAAGACAACGAAAAGAATTTTGACCCAGTTGCTCAGCGTGGCTATCCCTAGTACCCAGTTCACTCTTGCTCCACGACCCAGATGTCACCCTGTATATTGGCTTATGCTCCACGACCCAGATGTCACCCTGTATATTGGCTTATGCGTGCAGTATTTAGGCTATTTAGGTCCGCTAGTCTCGTTCCAGTAATTTCCCGTCCCATTTAAGTTCGAATTTCGATCATCAGTGCATTCCGCGTGGATGAGTTTCATAGACAGGTACGGTTGGCGTCAAAATTTATGTTTTATGTTATATTGCAATGAAATAAGGAATAACTGTATATTTTGTGTCTATTGTGTAGATTACGAATTCATGTTTATTTTTAATTCCCAGTGGTAAGAAATAGATACGCGCAATAAGTCAAAAGAAAATATAGATGTAGTGCAAAATCCTTTCTCTTCGGCTTTTCACGGAAACGCCCGAATTAATCTCCCTGTCTCAATTAGCTTCAGTGCAATATATACTGAAGTTCAATGTGACAGCAATATGAGTTCGGATGTTTCCGTGAAAAGCCAAAGAGAAAGGATTTTGCACTACATCTGTAACCGATTACAACCCTATAGCTGTCTAGCGGCCGTACGACGAACTTCGAAATTTCGTGGATTTGTCTTTGTCGCTCCAACGAACGTGTCATTAGAGTGAAAGAGCAAAGTTTACGGTAGGGCCGTAGAGCAGTAAGAAAGGTACAATAAAAGGGATAGCTGCTGCTTCGCCTGATAAGTGATAAAGGAGCATTCCATGGGCTGTCCCGTACAAACGCGTGTATATTTGTATAATTTGAGTTTTCTTCAGAGTTATTAGTTATTATATATATTTTTGAGCAATTTTTGATTCCTCTAGTCACGAAAGAGAACTTCAATAAACTCACAATTTTGAGAAAAACCGTGTTTGTACATCGGTGGACTTTTTCGTGGAATGCACCTAAAATCTAAGTAAAATTGGCGAAAACACGATTTCGTTGCCCCCTGTATCCTTCAAAAATAGGTCTGTATTTTATTCATAAGATGACGGACGGATATTGGTAAGTTTTCTTACCAATATCCGTTCTTACTTACATTGTATTGCGTTGCGTCGCTGCGCCTATACAATCCGCTATGTGATTTATTTATGACTTTGAAATAGTAACTTAACAACTACTATATCACAGAGAGTATTCATTGAATTAATTAAAATCCACCACATATCGGTT
This sequence comes from Thaumatotibia leucotreta, assembly GCA_025490895.1. Classification (NCBI taxonomy): domain Eukaryota; kingdom Metazoa; phylum Arthropoda; class Insecta; order Lepidoptera; family Tortricidae; genus Thaumatotibia; species Thaumatotibia leucotreta. The sequence continues at coordinate 144,726 of JALPQI010001158.1, read as the reverse complement.
TTTACAGGCGCAACGACGATTGTAACAAAATTCTGAAATGTCAATATCCAGAGTATTTGAATGGAAGAAAGTTATCTCCCATTTCCTCTTCAGCTAATGAAATATAAGTAGCTATCTTTACTTACAACTGCCGAGAATAAGAGGGCAGGACTGACGGTCCATGGGGAAGTTACGAAGCTCCATCGGACATTTAGCTTTAATTGTCAACCTGCAAAGAAGGTAAATGTTAGAAGGTAATTGATGCTTAGGTACAGTTGGGTACTTACAGAAGATAAATATCGAGATATATAAAAATAGGTATAGGTATCGGCACGAGAGTTGAGGTGAATAATTACACACACATCCAAATGAAGTACTAATTGCAAAAAATGTAGTGAATGAATGAATGACTTGCATCAAAATATTGAAGCAAATACCTTGAACAAACTTTTTGGTCAATCTTACAGTTGCAATTGGGTTTGCTGTCAGTACGAAAAAAGAACACTAATTTCAAATTCCCCGTGTGCTACATCCCACGTGTTTACAAGACTTGTTGATGTGTTGCGTACTGCGTGGCCTCAACTCTCGTGCCGATACCACAAGAAGTTAATTTATTTTAAATCAGACGCATACGAGTAATAGCTATACTTATTGCTGCGAGTGATGTCAACATGATCAAATTGAGATCGATTAGTAAACTCCGAACGCGAGTAAACTTAATCATTCCAATCAACGAGTTGCATCCGCGTTCAAGTGTACTCAGTGCCAGCTAAATGAGTCTTACGCAGCAATTAGATCCACGTCTCTCCGTCTGCATAACAGGTAGATGCTATATTAACCTATTTCTTTCGCGTCCAATCATTGCTAAATGAGTATATTTATTTTGTACGTTTTCAAAATTTTGATTTTATGGGTAAATACTCAGAATTATGAGCTCCTTCGATCCTAAAAGGAAAAAGTCCCGGAATTTCCATACATTTTCCGGATTTCACAGGAGGTTAACTGGAGGTACCACAGGAGGTTACCGCCAAACAAAGTGTATGAAAAATGATAACAAAATAGGATAAAAAAATCCATCGAGCATTTTTTTTTCCTATTGGAATCGAAATAACTCGAGATTCAAATATTGACAGGATAAGTAAAAAAAATCCTTTTAAATTGTAATTTTCCTAAATCCAATCAAAAAAAAAAGTAATGGTCGGTAGATTGATTTGTGCAGGCAACATATTTAGAGTGTTTTGAAAAAAATTATTTAAAATTTATTTAAATAAATATATTTATTAAAATTAATTTAAAATTTCATGTTTTTTTCGATCGAAAAATTTGAGAAATTCCAATATAACTGCATATTAATTTACATTCCACTTATCCTGCATGTAAATATTTTAAAAATCTATTTCAAATCAGCGTGTTTACAGCGTGTATTTTTAATGAACTTTTAAAAATCTATTTGAAATCAGTGTGTACAGTACTTTCTATGAAATATTTTTTCTGACCCGTATGTTTTGACCGACCGTATAAACACTGGATGAAATATGAAAACCTAGAAATTTTGTTTTTTAATTAATATTACCCATCGCAATTTACGGCCAATGAATAACTTGAGCGGGAAACAGGAGCGCGATTTTTCAGCGAGCCAATTAAACGGGCGCGCTGTTTGCTCAACGGGTATGAAATTAATGAACCCTAGTAATAGGGCTGCAGAATGCATGCCTTGAAACAACACTATTTCGTTTTGATGCATTATTGGGTAGCTGAGCTTTCAATTGTTTTGATGGAAGAGCGCAGGAAGCGATTTTCGAGATTCGATCTCTTCGATCGATTTGATTCGATGTTTAGATTCGATTCGATTGAAATCAGGTAAAACCATACAACTATAGTCCACTACTACAACTATGGTCCACAAGTTCAACTCGTAAATGGAAATAAGTTTAGTTTGGTTTTATCTAAGTTTTTTATTATTCATGAGGAGACTTTGTGTAAGAACTGCGTCAATAATACAGGGTGGGAAGGAGTATACCGACAGACTTTACCAATGCATTTTTGATAACAAAAGAAGTAAAAAAAAATATGTGACATATGTCATTATCGAACAAAAAAAAAATATTTTTGGTTATTCCGTTTTTTGATATTTTGTTTTTTTTGTACATGACCAGTAATAAATTGTAGGGAAAGAATTTTTTTTTCAGGGTTTTTGATATTTTTTTTTTGTTGAACATTTTTCTGAAACTTTTTCCTCATTTTCTCTAACTTTAATCAGTGTGTATGTCGAGATGAAAACTACTAGTGTAAGAATTTTAATCGTGCAGGCATTTTTCAGTGACTTGTGATGAAAATAGTTTTTTGAATAACATGTCATTATCTCTTAAACTAAGCCGAATCCAGAAAAGTTCATATGAAATTATAGCCTCAAAATATGTTCAGGTATACACCTTTCAAGTTTGTCGGTATACTTACCAGCCACCCTGTAGATATAATGAGTAATTATTATCCACCACTATCCACCACATATCCAAACTAAATAGAAGATATTTGACTTAGTTTTGGACCATAGTTGGGAGCTTTTGGACTATAGTTGGTTAGTTTTACGGTAGCTAACCAAACCGAAGCATATATATATAATATATAGGTAAGTATTAATGGAGTTTACCGTGGGACTAGGTTAATTTGTGTAAGACTCTCCCACATCATTTATTTAATATTTATACAGGGAGATTTTTTATTAACTGACCAAATATTAGGGGGTTCATTCTTAGGTCATATTGAGGAATTTTAACTATGGAACCAACCGATTCGAGGAAAAAAATCAGATGTTTAATTAAAACCTTGAGATACCATAGGCGGAAATGTATGGAACATCAGTTTTTCAATCGGATGTCGATCTAGTAAAAGTTCATCAATATGACCTCGACCTCGTGCCGTGTGGTGACGGCAGTAATAATACATTTGTCACCACCCCAACTCCTCCTGCGGGTGTCGTAAGAGTCGACTAAGGGATTGAAGTGTCACTGACCATTATTTAATAAATATTGATGATGGGCAGCAGCGTCATCATAGCGGACACATTACTGCGATCGCCAATCCGCTTGCCCAGCGTGCCGATTATGGGCATTTACTTAGAGGCCTGCGTCCAGCAGTGGTCTATCATAGGCTGATGATGAATATGACCTCAGAATTAATCCTCTAAAATTTGATTTGGCTGGTGAGGAAAAATACAATCTGTATTTCAACATACCTCATCGAATACAAAATGTCGCCATGCTGACTGATCCTCAACAGCTTATTAGGCACAGTAATAGTGTGCACATAAGAGTGCTTCCCATTGTAGAAGTAGGTGTCTGGTCTCCAGATCCTCTCCAGCATCTTGATGGATAAGGACAGTGACCTGATGGGCCCGAGGAATGAGAGGCGGGTGTCGCGCCAGTACTGCCGGAAGTAGCAGTCCATTGAGTAGTCCTGGAAGTAAACCTCCAATTATTTGACAGCTTCTGGAGGCAAGTTGGTAGTGAACCTGCCTACGAAGCTGGAAGTTCCGGGAATCCCGGCGAGGGCATTATTTGTGTATTTGTTTATCACAATTATTTGTTTCTTGGTCATGGCTGTCTATGTATTTAAGTATTTATATGTATATCTATAATTATATCGTCGCCTGGCACCCACGTCACAAGCCTTAATTGAGCTTACCATGAGACTAGGTCGATTTGTGTAAGATGTCCCAAGATATTTATTTACTTAACTATAGTAAACCTAAAGAACTCAATAAACGAAGTGGGTCTCAACCCAATTTTCGACAGCAGTCACCTTTATTGATATAAAATTGTGATTGTTTCCCAATCGACTATATCTATGGATTCGACAAACGATCTACGCTGCGTAGCAAACTCCGTAGCTTATAAGGCAGCGATGCGCACGGCTTCGAGTTGTGACATCAAAAGTACCCACATGCTTAGCTTCGGCGGATTTTTTTATTGGGGATGGTTTTGGAGTGGAGGCCCACTATTCCATCCAGATTGACGCCTGGGCCGAAGGGACACACAGGACGAACCGGTGAAAAGACATCCTGAGTGACTAAGCCTATTTTGAAAACGATCATACTCGTAATGTAATATTCACAAGTGCTTTACGGTGAAGGAAAACATCGTGAGGAAACCTGCATACACCTGCGAAGAAATTCAAGGGTATATGAAGTCCCCAACAAGTACTAGGCCAGTGTTGGGACCACACAAAATAGACACGTTTGATATCGAGTTGCGGAAAAAATGGCCAGAATAGAACAACAACAACAATAATTATGTAGAATGTAGATTTTATCTCTAGATACTTATTTGAACTTAATCTGCCAATAGGCAAAAATAAGATGGGTTTGCAGTCATTCTTTCACAATCTAAATGATTGATGTCATTGTTAGGTAAGTACTTTATCTTTTATCAAGTTTTAAAGTGGAAAAGTTCACTGTCGGTAAAAAAATATTTTTGACACCGGCAATTGATGAATTTATAATCACTTATTGATATTTAATTAAAGGTGAAGGTAATTGTGGCTTATTAGAAAAAACCGGCCAAGAGCATGTCCGGTCATAAGGTGTATCTGTAGAGCTTCGTAGTTATTCTAAAACGGTTGGGCCGGAAATAGTTTTATTTTAAAGTATTCCATTATTTTTAATGTTATCCAAATAATGTATATAAATAAAAAAACAATTTTTCGTAATTTTTCCTTACGCGATCTGTCTCTGTTTCCTGCCGTTAATTATTTGGTATATATATATATACATACCTACCTTTTTTTCTAGCTTTACTCCTTGCTTGTTTCCACAGCAAGGTGAATTTGCCAATGTCAAAGTGATTGTTGTTTTCCTTTTCCGACGAGCTTTCACACGTGAGGAGAACGAGTTTTTTTTTAGTTTTTACTTTTTTGGGTTCGGTTAAGTTAAGTTAACCTACTTACCTGTGCCTTATAAAATGACATACAGACAGGTCCACATACAGACAACGAAGCTTATAAGGATTATTTTTTTTACAGAGGTATGGATTTAACCCTAAAAATAAGCAAACTTACCATATCCAACTCAGATATCGGTCCCATACTTCTTATCAATATGTTAGTTTGTACGACTGTGGGGTAACCTGGAATGAAACGACATGAATACTATTTTTAGAATTATAACTAACTTGAGACTCAAACATATTTAAATATTTATCAAACGGGTTACTCACGTAATTTAAGTCGATAATTGCTCGACATGTTTCGATCCATCATGGAGTATCCGCGACCAAAGCCCGAGGTGAATACTACCAGGAGTTTGCTCCAATATCATATCAGTGCGTGCATGATAGACTGCTTCACGAGACGAGTAAAGGCTTACGTTACCGTTACTTGCAGACTCATGGTACGGCTAATAATCTTCCACATAATCTGTTACATTTAGTAAATGGGACAAAATTATTTTCGTTGTCTTGTTTCATACCACTTTGTTACGCTTTTAGTGGCTGTTTCGACTCAGTATATAAAAAAAACCGGTGCACTTGTATTTTTACCCTAGATTTTAATCCATACCTACATCAGAAATTGAAAACAAAACATCATCTCATACAAAAATCACAACTGTGTCTCGTTTTTTAGGGACACAAAATAAGACAACGAAAACAATTTGGGCCCAAATACAGAGTGCAATAAGGCTTATCATATGATTGGTGCGACAATATGTCGCCGCGAGATAGACTTTACGTCTTTTACTAAATATTATAATAAAAGAAGGACAGATAGATTATGTTGCTTGGTTTGAAGCAACAATATCTAGATGAAGAGTCCACGGAAAAAACATGTCCAGTGCTTAAAAAAATCAGGGCAAATTCACACCTTATTCTGATAAAAGTAAGGTGGTTTTTCCTTCTGTAATTTGAATTGACTAGACATGTTCTTTCCGTGGACCCTTCAGACACTGTCGCTTTAACCACGTGCAATCCTACAGGTGTCACAAAAACCTAGCTAGATAATAATGAACATGAAACTTATGAATATGAAATAGAAGTATACCTTTTCCATGTGTAGGAAGCTGCGAGTTCTCATAATTCTTCAAAAGATTCTCAAGCACCAGCGTGATGTTTCTCGAAACCGCGTCATTGATGCTTCTCTTGTTTTTCCACACATGCCGTGTGTCCATCTCACTGAACGTCAAGTTCACGTAATTGGACATGTCCACGTCGCCCCAGTAAACGCCGCCATTTTTATTTTCGGTCTCAGTGTGCAGCGATATCGCTTCGCGTTTTGCCAGCGATATTGGAAACGTCCCATTCTTAGTCGTCAAGTAGATCGCTCCTTTCGCGTCAACTCGTGAGCTGAAAAGAATTTTGACGTTATTATATTTCTTAAAATGTTGCGCTGCAATAGCGATGAATCCGGCTCAGTTGCGAGTTTTTGCTCTATTTTAAATTGACGGTCGATTGATCACGGCCTCGGTGGACCGTGTAATGAAGAATTTGTTTTGCGACGATGTCCGTAGCTCATCGGAATTGTTTTTATCTCAAAAATCTGTATCAGGTAGCATAATAACAATTGTGTAGTGATTCTACCTCTTTCTCACTGGGATTGGGGTGCTTGAAAACTTTTTACAAAACAATTTTTCAGGAAGACCTTGGGCCAATTTCTCGAAAGCTTGTAACTTGTTATACAAGCGGAAGTCCTTATCTTATTAATGATGTTAACAAGAGACTTCCACTTGTATTACTAGTTACAAGCTTTTGAGAAACGGGCCTCTTGTACTGGATATTAGCATTAGTAGGTAATTAGAACTAATAAAACACTGTAGTAACTATATTGGATGTTTGCGACGTTGTTGTGCTAAAAATAAACAAAAACTCATAAGTAGTTAAATTGCAAAAAAATACATTTTAATAAAAAGTTTGGGATTTCTCCAGGCAATAATATGCACCCCGGATTTTTTCCGGACTCTCGTGTTATTTCTGGGATAAGTGTTCAGTTGGTATGAAAATGCTTATCAGTTATTGTTAATTTGAATTACGACCCCGGAAACATTCTGTAGATAAGCTGGAGCCAAGCTATAAAGAGGAAATAAATAAGTTAATAAATTGAATGCAATTTATAAAGAAATTCAACGGTTAATTCAATTCTTAACCCAACACAATAAACATAACCTAAGCTAACCTATAAATTCTGATACCGCCCGAATCCATCTGAATAAATTAGAATAGACTAAAACCAGACCATAAACTGTTACTTGGAAAAGTTATCGAATAAGTCGTATTTCTTTTTAATTGCTTGAATATAAAATAAGTCTCAGACTAGTTGAAATAATGGGATTTATTCCACCTACCTTTTGAGACCCTTGGCACAAGGCCCGCTCCGTTCTTTGTTCAGGTTATGTTAAAGAGGCTAGGTACAAACAGTACACTTTTCTGTACATCGGAGATCGTTATTACAAAGGGCATAAGGTCTACAGATGGACAGCCAACAACATAGATAGTATAACGATAGTACAACAACCGGGGAAAAATTTATTCATCAGTTTACCCTCGCGTTTCCTATTTCGAAATCTCTGTGCCGTATTAATCCCGGATTATTTTATTCTAGCTACGGTAGGTAGATTTTCTTGGAGAATTAGGTAATGCAATACTCATGAATTGTACCTATAAACAAACGTATGTATAAAAAAAACGCGCTGGAACGCGAGTATAAGCTCATGTTGTTAGAGATGCCAAAGTAACTGTGGGGTCACCGGAATGGGGGTGCACTTTCAGTGGGAATCAGAGTGTATCCGTACTGTAGATGCGTTAGTGGGTACCATTTATTGTACAGTGCCTAAAGTATATCATTCCAGTTACTTAACCTCGTGCCTATATTACGTCAAAATTTGCCAAATCAAATTGGAAATTTGTCTAATTGACATAGAGTAAAAAAATTGATTGTGTCTTATGTCCTTTGGGTAGGACAGATGTAGGCAGGAGGTAGTGTGGTCAGCCGGGTTGGGACGGCAGGAAAAATACATTTGTCACTACCCCAGCTCTACCCGCGGGTATCGTAAGAGTCAACTAAGCTGATCATTCTTTGATTTCATTAATGATAGGCATAGGCAGCAGCGTTACCATAGTGGACTCATGACTGCGATCGCCAATCCGCTTGTCCGACGTGGTGATTATGGCCATTTACCTCCTAATGTTATGTCTATAAGCATAGTCAATAGGAGAGGCCTACGTCCTTCTGTGGACTGACATAGGCTGATGTAAAGTGTTAAATCGTGAATTAACAACTCGATTCAATCTAGAAAGTAATTCAGAAGGCGTACATTTTCAGAATGTTGATTAAATACGATGGGGATTTAATTTCACGTTTGCAAATAAACAGGTGTGCGAACGTCACGTACGTACTTCAAATCGGGAGAGTTCATCGAGAAAATTGATACCAATTTCTATACCGAGTTAGATCGATGGCTCACTCACGAAGCATATACTTATACGCGGTGCTCGCGAGCATTGCGAGAGATTTTAACTACGTATTCTAAACATCAAAATAAACAAAAAATATTATGAGACCAATAAAAAAAATTTTTTTTTCTTTTTTTTAGACTTTTTCGAATACTTTTTACATTTCCAGTACTTTTTATCATAACAACAATTTGTGTAAATTATTTGATTTAATTGTTTGTTTCTGGTACAGGTTATTTCGTCAAGTCTTTTCGTATTTTTTGATTGTCAGGCAAATGATGTGGTAATATCGTCCATTAAATACAAAAGCGACACAAGTCAAAAATTTACTTTTTACAGGGGAGCTGTTTAAAGATTTTGTAATCGTTTTTTGTTCACAAAAAGTTTTTACAGCATTAATATGTGTTATATATCAATTTGTAGGCATTTTAACCCTCTTTTGATGTGTTTGGTTATTAGGAAGTAATATTTGCTGTGCAAGCTTTTATGAGCGTATACGTCCGTTTTGCATAAAAATTTAACATGAACTCTGATAAAAAAATTTCCATCAAAGGCCACAAATACAAAAAAATAAGCATTTATTTCATTTAAAGCATACATAAAATCATATCTTAAACATAGAAGTACTGGTTTTTAACAAAACTGAACCAGACAAAACTTTTTCTTACTATTTCTTTACTTACATATTGTCAGAACATGTTTTTAGGTACCGTAAACCGGGGTTACTTTGATTAATTTTAACTTTGGTTACAAATTTTTATGAATTTAACGGACGTACTAACTTAAAATTCAGATATAATTATCGGTTTACCTCAAGAATCAACCTGCTATATAAAAAAATGTGGTAACTTTAGTTAATAAATATAAAATAAATACAACGCGATCAAAGTTAAATTGTTGAGAATGGAATTACTTTGATACCACTTATTTTTTACTACAAACCGGAACTAGCCCACCTAAAAGCATGTAAATAATAAAAATCGGTTAAGTACATTTTCAGTTATTTGTTTTTTCTATGTGTATTGTATTTGTGGGGTGGTTACTATGATCCCATACTAAATGATCCAAATTGATATGTTTTGACGGTTTACTAGTTTTTTTCATTAGAATTGATGCAAGAACTTAATTTTTGCCGACACAAAAGTATATCTTTCAATATTTAATTGCTGCGATAATAAGTCTTTCGTAAAAATTTACTTATGATTAGTAATAAAGTAACATTTTTTTTTCTAGACCTCATGACAGTTTCTCGTTAGTACTTGAGTAGGTACTACCTATGTAGTGAAGTAATAGACATGATGACTGTCAAGTCAAATCAACATTTTTTTCGATATTTGAAAGATTTACATGAAATATACAAAAGTGACGTCACGTTGGTATACTACACTTATATTAAATAAAAGTTCTACACAATAATTAAACTGCAGTCTATGTATTAGTAATAACTTATTCGTGTATGATGCAGTGCATAATGTCTAATAATTTATTTTAAATACAGTCATCATCCCTATGTTGGCATTGCCAAAAGTGAAAAAGTAAGTTTTTAGATTCAGTAAAACATACAACGGGGTTATATCTATGTTTGTTTTTACTTGTATTGTATACAAATAATATACAGGAAAGTATGACAAATACCTACTTAATAATCTGAGGTTTATGCCATTATTGTTTCTTCGTGATTATAGGTCCACAACATTCATAGTCATCCTTTCCACACAATCTTTAATATACTTTTAAGTAAAACGAACACATTATAAAGTACCACGTTTTACAATTACCTACTGTTTTTATAAGATGTATTGTATTTTTCAAGATTTCATGCAAAAGAAACACAATTATTCAATCTGGTACATTTATGGATTTTAATATTATACTGAATCAAAAACGGTTGTAAATGCAACAATGTTTTTTGAAACGTACTATGAAGTGTACATTTTAGAATCTTAACTGCCATTCCGTATTGCGGCTCCTTTGTTTATAAAGAAATCTAAACCATACATATTTACTTTATTAAAAACAGCATCATGTATAAATATGGCTCTTGTGATTGATGCATTTGAATATATTTTTAATTCAAAAAGGTTGCAAATCCTAATACGGCAGTTTTGATTAATGAAAAATTAAATTTAAGAGGATATTTTGAAATTAAAACTGCCACATTCCGTTTTGCGACTCCTTTTTATATAAAAGAAACATAATATATACGTGAACATATTGCGAAACTACAAATCAAATTATTTATTAACTAAATATTTTGATTTGTACTTTTAATTTTTCTCCAGTAGTCACACTACTTAATACTATATAAATTATAAATATTAGATGTCATATACCAAACAAAAACGACCAAGATCACCTATGTCCGAGGTGGGGATCGAACCCACGTACTCAGCTTTCGCGGCTGATGCCTGTACCCCTCGGCCACTCGGTCTTAGCAACCACCGGTCAAATTTCTCGGGTATATGCAATCGCTTACAAGGCTAGGCGCCTTTGACCATTCTCTGAGGGTAAGCAATACATGCCTGCACCTCCTATTTAGAATACTTTACAGTTTTCTAGAATAGCTAGAGAGAACTGGTGCTGCCATCTATTGAACATATTGCGAAACTACAAATCAAATTATTTATTAACTAAATATTTTGATTTGTACTTTTAATTTTTCTCCAGTAGTCACACTACTTAATACTATATAAATTATAAATATTAGATGTCATATACCAAAGAAAAACGACCAAGATCACCTATGTCCGAGGTGGGGATCGAACCCACGTACTCAGCTTTCGCGGCTGATGCCTGTACCCCTCGGCCACTCGGTCTTAGCAACCACCGGTCAAATTTCTCGGGTATATGCAATCGCTTACAAGGCTAGGCGCCTTTGACCATTCTCTGAGGGTAAGCAATACATGCCTGCACCTCCTATTTAGAATACTTTACAGTTTTCTAGAATAGCTAGAGAGAACTGGTGCTGCCATCTATTGAACATATTGCGAAACTACAAATCAAATTATTTATTAACTAAATATTTTGATTTGTACTTTTAATTTTTCTCCAGTAGTCACACTACTTAATACTATATAAATTATAAATATTAGATGTCATATACCAAAGAAAAACGACCAAGATCACCTATGTCCGAGGTGGGGATCGAACCCACGTACTCAGCTTTCGCGGCTGATGCCTGTACCCCTCGGCCACTCGGTCTTAGCAACCACCGGTCAAATTTCTCGGGTATATGCAATCGCTTACAAGGCTAGGCGCCTTTGACCATTCTCTGAGGGTAAGCAATACATGCCTGCACCTCCTATTTAGAATACTTTACAGTTTTCTAGAATAGCTAGAGAGAACTGGTGCTGCCATCTATTGAACATATTGCGAAACTACAAATCAAATTATTTATTAACTAAATATTTTGATTTGTACTTTTAATTTTTCTCCAGTAGTCACACTACTTAATACTATATAAATTATAAATATTAGATGTCATATACCAAAGAAAAACGACCAAGATCACCTATGTCCGAGGTGGGGATCGAACCCACGTACTCAGCTTTCGCGGCTGATGCCTGTACCCCTCGGCCACTCGGTCTTAGCAACCACCGGTCAAATTTCTCGGGTATATGCAATCGCTTACAAGGCTAGGCGCCTTTGACCATTCTCTGAGGGTAAGCAATACATGCCTGCACCTCCTATTTAGAATACTTTACAGTTTTCTAGAATAGCTAGAGAGAACTGGTGCTGCCATCTATTGAACATATTGCGAAACTACAAATCAAATTATTTATTAACTAAATATTTTGATTTGTACTTTTAATTTTTCTCCAGTAGTCACACTACTTAATACTATATAAATTATAAATATTAGATGTCATATACCAAAGAAAAACGACCAAGATCACCTATGTCCGAGGTGGGGATCGAACCCACGTACTCAGCTTTCGCGGCTGATGCCTGTACCCCTCGGCCACTCGGTCTTAGCAACCACCGGTCAAATTTCTCGGGTATATGCAATCGCTTACAAGGCTAGGCGCCTTTGACCATTCTCTGAGGGTAAGCAATACATGCCTGCACCTCCTATTTAGAATACTTTACAGTTTTCTAGAATAGCTAGAGAGAACTGGTGCTGCCATCTATTGAACATATTGCGAAACTACAAATCAAATTATTTATTAACTAAATATTTTGATTTGTACTTTTAATTTTTCTCCAGTAGTCACACTACTTAATACTATATAAATTATAAATATTAGATGTCATATACCAAAGAAAAACGACCAAGATCACCTATGTCCGAGGTGGGGATCGAACCCACGTACTCAGCTTTCGCGGCTGATGCCTGTACCCCTCGGCCACTCGGTCTTAGCAACCACCGGTCAAATTTCTCGGGTATATGCAATCGCTTACAAGGCTAGGCGCCTTTGACCATTCTCTGAGGGTAAGCAATACATGCCTGCACCTCCTATTTAGAATACTTTACAGTTTTCTAGAATAGCTAGAGAGAACTGGTGCTGCCATCTATTGAACATATTGCGAAACTACAAATCAAATTATTTATTAACTAAATATTTTGATTTGTACTTTTAATTTTTCTCCAGTAGTCACACTACTTAATACTATATAAATTATAAATATTAGATGTCATATACCAAAGAAAAACGACCAAGATCACCTATGTCCGAGGTGGGGATCGAACCCACGTACTCAGCTTTCGCGGCTGATGCCTGTACCCCTCGGCCACTCGGTCTTAGCAACCACCGGTCAAATTTCTCGGGTATATGCAATCGCTTACAAGGCTAGGCGCCTTTGACCATTCTCTGAGGGTAAGCAATACTGTTATGTCCGATGCTAAGCGATTCAAGCCTAAAGTCTGATTTTAATTTGATACCTTCGGTCCGTGCGTTAAGGCTCATTATAACGCCGAGTAAATTACATTCTACTACTGGTCGCTAATTTCCAGCGTCCGAGTAAGTGCTCGATGGTCGAGTGGCTTACCTGTGTGGCTGTCACGCAGTGGGACGGCGATCGAATCCTGGTGTGGCAGATCTTTTTCTTATTTATTTGAGGATTTTATAATTTTAAAGGGTTGTCTGGGGATTTAAAATTATTTAGAATCGCGGTCATGACAAGAAAAAAATAAAGTACGAACAGTTGAAATCACAGCGGCAAACTATATAGACATCAACTGGTTGTGAATTAAATACGGATTACGGATATTACTTCTAGAGAAGTTTTCTATTGTTTTAAATTAATTGTGTGAGCCATAACCAAGTCATCAAGGGGTAAGTTTTTAGCTATAAGGAAATATTTAAATGTAAATTGTATGGGCGTTAACTAATCTTATATTATTGCCACAAAATAGTAACGCAAACCAATTTTGTTTTAGCCTAAGGACATGCCCTTTTGGTTGGTGGCTATAAAATAAAACAACACAAACTCGATTGAGCTATCATACTCACTTGGCAGCGGTTTGGAAGTGTACCGAGTCGACCATCCGACAAGAAACCCTTCCTGGCGCCCTCTCTTAGTTTAATTATTAGTTTTAGTTTGTTTTATCTTATTAAATTGTGTCTATGTATTGAGTGATCTTTATTGCACCCCTCGCCGACCCGTAACAATACATGCCTGCACCTCCTATTTAGAATACTTTACAGTTTTCTAGAATAGCTAGAGAGAACTGGTGCTGCCATCTATTGAACATATTGCGAAACTACAAATCAAATTATTTATTAACTAAATATTTTGATTTGTACTTTTAATTTTTCTCCAGTAGTCACACTACTTAATACTATATAAATTATAAATATTAGATGTCATATACCAAAGAAAAACGACCAAGATCACCTATGTCCGAGGTGGGGATCGAACCCACGTACTCAGCTTTCGCGGCTGATGCCTGTACCCCTCGGCCACTCGGTCTTAGCAACCACCGGTCAAATTTCTCGGGTATATGCAATCGCTTACAAGGCTAGGCGCCTTTGACCATTCTCTGAGGGTAAGCAATACATGCCTGCACCTCCTATTTAGAATACTTTACAGTTTTCTAGAATAGCTAGAGAGAACTGGTGCTGCCATCTATTGAACATATTGCGAAACTACAAATCAAATTATTTATTAACTAAATATTTTGATTTGTACTTTTAATTTTTCTCCAGTAGTCACACTACTTAATACTATATAAATTATAAATATTAGATGTCATATACCAAAGAAAAACGACCAAGATCACCTATGTCCGAGGTGGGGATCGAACCCACGTACTCAGCTTTCGCGGCTGATGCCTGTACCCCTCGGCCACTCGGTCTTAGCAACCACCGGTCAAATTTCTCGGGTATATGCAATCTAAATAGGAGGTGCAGGCATGTATTGCTTACCCTCAGAGAATGGTCAAAGGCGCCTAGCCTTGTAAGCGATTGCATATACCCGAGAAATTTGACCGGTGGTTGCTAAGACCGAGTGGCCGAGGGGTACAGGCATCAGCCGCGAAAGCTGAGTACGTGGGTTCGATCCCCACCTCGGACATAGGTGATCTTGGTCGTTTTTCTTTGGTATATGACATCTAATATTTATAATTTATATAGTATTAAGTAGTGTGACTACTGGAGAAAAATTAAAAGTACAAATCAAAATATTTAGTTAATAAATAATTTGATTTGTAGTTTCGCAATATGTTCAATAGATGGCAGCACCAGTTCTCTCTAGCTATTCTAGAAAACTGTAAAGTATTCTAAATAGGAGGTGCAGGCATGTATTGCTTACCCTCAGAGAATGGTCAAAGGCGCCTAGCCTTGTAAGCGATTGCATATACCCGAGAAATTTGACCGGTGGTTGCTAAGACCGAGTGGCCGAGGGGTACAGGCATCAGCCGCGAAAGCTGAGTACGTGGGTTCGATCCCCACCTCGGACATAGGTGATCTTGGTCGTTTTTCTTTGGTATATGACATCTAATATTTATAATAATATATACGTATTTATTTTATTCAAAACGGCCACATCTACAAATATGGCACTTTTGCTTACATATTTCTTAACGTAATCACTTATGTTTTCGTTTTATGGCACTTTTTCACAAAAATGTCGTTCGTTTTGGTCAACGGTCGAGTCGCAACTGACAAAATGGCAGTTTAGCACTGAAGTTAGTCTCGAAAGAGGGATAGTGCAAAAAGGGCACCTGCATAATTTTGATACTTTCTAACGTCAAATCGACAGGTGTCTTAGTGCCACGTAAAATATCAGTGCTTATAATGTCGTTTTTGCAATAAAAACATTTTTGACGGTTTTTGAGTTGTGTCGCTTTTGTATTTAATGGACGATATTAGAACAACGTCGAAAAACTTATTTCGAAAAAGGGTTGATTATCTCTGAAACCAAGCGGAATCCAGGAAATTTTACATAACATTAAAAATTCTAAATTTATGGTCAGGAATTCAGCATTAAAATCTTACGGAATGCTCACGAGCACCCTGTATACGTACATAACGTCTCGTAACTTAGATACCCGATACGTATTGTTTGTTCCTTTCGTTCTTATCACTATATCTTTATAACTGAAAGGAACAAACTATACATATCGGGTGGCTAAGTAAGGAGACATTGACAGTTCATGAATAACGGGGCTATAACTATAATGTATCATAATTGTGAGTTTCAACGTATTTAGAGAATTGTGATGAATTTTCCTTTTAAGGCAGAGAATAGTCCATCATAGTGTTTTAAGTCATACCTAAAAATGTTTTATATATGTTTATAATAATACGTTTTTTGTGAGATGTCATTGACAAATAAGCTCATACTTTATTGGGGTTTGAAGCGAATTTAAAGTAAAGTAAGTTACAATAATAATTAATATACAAAAAGTAAGTTGAATTACGAACACTGTCAATTTAACAGTTGAACCATGTTAAAACGTGAAATTACGCGATTATGACCCGTTTATTTGCCGTAAAAATATGTATGTGTAAAAATCGTGAAAGTTTAAATCTACAAGACAATAGTTTTTTAAAACAGTCTAATGAGCTAAATGCATTTGAGGCCTCAAAATTGAACCTTGAATTAGTCAATTTTGGCGTCCGTTGAATATCCCAGACGTCTTTGTACGCATGAAATAGAATCGTCAGATGCACTGCACCGGCTGACTGCACTGATTGCTTGCATCCACTGCTTGATTGCAAACTTGC
This sequence comes from Thaumatotibia leucotreta, assembly GCA_025490895.1. Lineage (NCBI taxonomy): Eukaryota > Metazoa > Arthropoda > Insecta > Lepidoptera > Tortricidae > Thaumatotibia > Thaumatotibia leucotreta. The sequence continues at coordinate 128,138 of JALPQI010001158.1, read as the reverse complement.
CTAATACTCCCGATTGATGTACCAATTCAATCGATGTCATGTATTCGAATAGGTAATGAGCAGTGATCGGTTTTTTGGATTCTCCCTCGCGTGATTTCGCGAATAAATAAATGACGGGTGTGACTATTATATTACACACACAAGAACATATTTTTTTGAACAGAAACATGGAAAATTGCATGGAAATACGTATAAATAATAAAAGTTTATTTTTCAAGTTACTATATAGGAGACCCGCCGAGTGAATTCAAAAAACCGATCACTGGTAATGAGTTAGAAATCAATGGGTCGATTCCAAAAATTTGTATAGTAGGGTCGATCTTTATAAAAACTAAAATTTTCATTTTTATGTTACGAAGTTACTATATAATTAGTTATGACTTTTCGTAGCACATTGGAAACGATCGTGATTTTGTGTAGGTAGGTACAGTATTCTATTATATAACCATTTTTTAACATTAGTAATAATAGTATCTATGTTAATTTAATTTCATTCGCTATCCCCGTACAGTTTGGTAATGCTGCGAGCATGCAAAAGACGAGACTCAATCGGGTTTTTTATACCCATTAAATACTTAAAGTTTGTAGAAAACAATCATTTTATGTTAGCTTACCGTGCGATTGGGTCGTTTTGTGTGAGATGTCTCAAGTTATTTATTTATGCATGAAAAAAAAACAATAACAGTCATCATCCTACAGACAAGTTTAATATTTTTTTATTCTGTTTTATGCCTTTTGTATAATAAAAAACATTTCGTATTTTGTATAGATCTATTTATATGCCATCTTATTATTGTTATTTTTTAGGTTTGCATCATCTTTTTTCACAAAATATCACTTTCGCTTCTTACATATACCTACGTATACTACAAATGATGTTCGTCTTTGTCTGCAAGTACAAGGCTGAAAAGAAAGGACCTCCATTGTCTTTTCTCGACTCAATCCATCTCGTTATACACGACACGATTTAATTAATTAAACATTAATAATGAACTCACACTTTCTCTTTGACGGGTAATTGTGTGTGTAAGGCTCAAAAATAAAGGCAATTACCCCTAGAAAGGTGTACATGCAGACTTATACAGGGGCTGTTTATCAAAAGCTTAATTGTATAGGGTAAATTGCTAGAAACTCGCACTGGCCACCTATTATAAAAATGAACTCTATGTACTTATAATTAGAATTCATTTTGGAAGAAGGAGAGTGATTGACGTTGACATGACATATCGTTTTCTGACTATAAGCACATAGCGTTAATTTTTATATAAGGTGTCCAATTATTGGAGAGCGGCCAGTTACTAGCAATTTACCCTACGGTTCGTCAGTAAAAAAATAAACAAACCTAAAAACTTCCATCATTTCATAATCACGCACTTTTAAAGACGCAATCATGGTTTTATCACCAACTTAAAACCTTTAAACCTTGAGTTTTTAGTATTTTTAGTAAAAATTAAAACGTGTTTCACAATATGTGTCAAAGACGTCAAATGCTATGGAAAATCAGCCATTTTAGCTTACATGTTTTTTGTTCTGTTGATGAGCGGTAGCCTTGAAAATCTTTCAAGGCCGTAGCGTAGCTTGTATTAAAAGTGGAAGTCTCTTTTTATTTCAAGCTTTGAAGGTAGGCTACCAACTAAGTTAAGCAGGCCGTAAAATAATGCTTAGGATGTAGGCACGTCCAATCCAAGGCATAATAAATATACAATTTTAGACCGTATGCTCCAGACGTATGTACAGGGTAAACGATATGAAGTGTTACCAAGTCGATTTTTTTAAGTCTGGTGTCAAAGTAATAGCAGCTTATTATCGAAAATCGAAATTTCACGTGTCATTTCTCTAGTGCAGTGAGTTTCGGACTTTTTATCTGGTCTGTTTTGAACAGAAAGGTGAGAGCAATTAAACATACTAGTATAAATGCAATGAAGAAAGCGATCGTATTTCACGTGCACATACCCAGTGGTCACAAACGTGCTGCGAGCAAATATTTTTTTACAATTTGAAGACCATTAGTCAAGCCAAAAGGTAGTATATGGACTAAAAGTATATTTAATCACAAAATTTAATAAATTTTTTATTATTTATTATATATTTATTAACATTAAAATATACATTAACATACATACAAAGTCCCACAAAACATTTTTCCTCTTGCTTTTTCTTACGTATAGTAATAAATTGTTGCAACTAAAAAATCGCAGACATTCGGAATTGGTAACACTTCATATCGTTCACCCTATAAAGTGTACCTATATTTTTGTCCTACATAGTTGGCGAAACTGTGGTAAGGGTGCAATCCGCTTTCAGCTTCCGCTGACGCTAATGAATACGCCTTCCGACCCGCAACACGAAATGATAAACGTTTTCATATCGCCGCGTAGCGCAGACAGCTCTGACGCTGCTTTGAATTAAGTTTTGTCAGCCTCCGTAGCCTAGTTGGTAGTGACCCTGCCTATGAAGCTGGAGATTCCAGGTTCGAATCCCGGCGAGGGCATTATTTGTGTATTTATTTATCACAAATATTTGTTCCTTGGTCATAGCTGTCTATGTATATTTAAGTATCTATATGTGTGTAACAATTATATAATATCGTCGCCTGGTACCCACATCACAAGCCTTCATTGAGCTTACCTTGGGGCTAGGTCGATTTGTGTATGATGTCCCAATCCTAAGATAATATAAGTCTGCGGCGAATTTAGGTTTAATTTTTTGCTGGTGGTAGGACCTCGTGTGCTGGTGGTAGGACCTCGTGCAGGGTCCGCCCGGATAGCTACCACCGTCTTACCCGGTAACCTGCCGCTATATAGTTATAATAATATAGTAGGTACTGAGGCCGTGCAGTGACTTCAGTAAGAATACATTTGTCACCTCCACAACTCCTCCTGCGGGTGTCGTAAGAGTCGACTAAGGGATTGAAGTGTCACTGACCATTATTTGATAAAAGATTGATGATGGGCAGCAGCCTCATCATAGTGGACACATTACTGCGATCGCCAATCCGCTTGCCCAGCATGGCGATTATGGGCATTTACCTCCTAATGCGTCTATAGGCATATTTAATAGGAGAGGCCTACGTCCAGCAGTGGACTATCATAGGTTGATGATGTATGATGATGATGTGTTCCGGTTTGGGGGTAAGATAGCCTGTGTAATTACTGGCATAGATAGAGGCAATCCGTCTAAGTCCTCAGAGTAGGCAGCGTATAGACGATTTTTTGGTCACTATGTCCATGGGCTTCAGTTCCTGCTCTCCATCAGATGGGCTGAGAGATCAGTTGTCTACCTTCGTCACATAAAAAAGGTACTGTCAACCAATTTGAATCTTAGGCCACTCAGGAACTTTGTCACAGTGACGCTATCAATCAAATTGTAAGAAACTTCTTACTAATTGTTATTTCGATAAGGTTCTAGAAAGGCCTAGGATTCCAAATGGTATGTACGTGCCCCATATAATAAAACCTTGCTTATAATTTTTAAAACCAATGAAGAATGTAGAAGTAGTAGTAGTTAACTCCATTCTTTACATTAAAATAAATATCCTGGAACATCTTACACAACGTCGGCTGAGAATGCAATTGTGCTATACGCCACTTGCCTTGGTTTAGAGGAGAGCGAAATGAAACAAAAAAAAATATTTCTTGGAATGTCTTATAATTTTGCAATATTTAACTTAACTGACACTTTAGTATATTAATTTACTATTTTTTGTTATATACAATTAATGTTTAACTTATAATAGTCATGAGATATAAGTAGTTTTACAATTGCCATATCCATTTTGGTAAGAAAATGTTTAACTTGCTATGTATGATATGACACAAAGTTATGGATGTGTCACAAATTGTTAGTGCAATGTCAAGAAAGGTAGACATTAAAAGCAATTGTTTATGCAAATAAAAGTTATTTTACGACTAGATTTATTTCAAGTCAAGACGATAATTTATATTTTATCTCGAATATGAAGACATAATTATTCACGTGAATACCTATGGTGCCAACATTGATTTCCAATATTTATGTGAATATTTTTTTTACTTTCTTGTATATAGGTAGGTAGGTACCATCTATTTAATAGGTGACCTTCTCTATTTTGTGAAATGATAAGCTTTTCAACGATATCTAGTGCTAATGTAAAAAACATCGATGAGAACAGCTTACAATACGTTTACTAATGAATGACATATTAACGTTATTATTTCTTATCGACGAATAACATTACAGTTTAAGTACCTAAATACACGCTCTATAAATTAAAAGACATGTCATGTAATATGTACTTCAGGTAGTAACCGAGGCCTTCTGTGGCCAGGACTTGAATGGCATGGCATGGCAGGTAAACAGGAGGTCGCTGGATCAATTCCAGTCCTGGTCATAGGGGGTTCGGTCACTTTTTCTGTAGAATAATATATGTCATTTCTTAGAATTTATGGTTAGGTACTCGTAATTATAAATATTATGTACTTATACCACCAACTTATTAAGATAAAAGCTTGAAGTATGAATGACATAAATCATTATAAATGAAACCTACCTTCTTTATTGTCATTTATCAAAAGAGAGGGTAGGTCAAAAAAAAGTATCGAATCGATACAATCAAATCTACTAGTGGATTATGTCACAAAAATGTTGATCGGTTAGTCGCTTGGCACACTGATAAATAGGCTGTTAACCGTAAATTTGTGTCATGTCCGGACATGGCACAATATTGTAATCACTATTTATTGCGGTTTGAGGATATGGCACAAAAATATATGCTTTTTAAAAAGATAAAATAAGAATTTTCAAAAATCGATTACTGTTATGAACTACAAAAAAAATATGCTATCAAGAACCATTAAAAACCGATTTTGCTTAAAAATGGATATGGCACAATTGCATTCTCAGCCGACGACAAATCGACCTAGTCTCAAATGTGCCTATACACAAATATAATGTCCTCACCGGGATTTGACTAGGCTACGGAGGCTGTTTGTAGCACCTATTTACATAGGTAAGGTTGCCTGGATGTGATCGCGTTTTCACCTTATCGTCTACATCTAGTTAAGTTATTGCAGTCCCTGTGCCTACTTTTTATTTTTCATTCACTGTGTGAATGCAATTTTACGTACTCATACTTATATGCTAATGTTAACGCAGATAAAAAAGTCTACAGGAAAACTAAAATACATGGAATTGCATATCATGTATTGTGAGTATACAATCTCACGCATTTTTTTTTTCATCACATCTTTTCGGTGCGTCATGATGCCCATGATGAGTAGAAGGAGTATTCATATTATAAAGGGTATGTAGGTACCTTTATCAAATATTATTATTATTATCTTACTTGTCCTAAGCTGCGGCATTACCGCGAAATATGAAATTCGCAGTTTTCGGGAAATTTTCTCCGTCACTCTAATGACGCCTTCGTTGGAGTGACAGAGACAAATCCCCAAAAATTACAAACTACGGTTTTCGTGGTAGCAAGCCTGAGGCTAAATCTAACTTAGGTTACTTAGGACTTCTTATTAAATACCACGTGCCAGATACATAATGTCACCAGTTCGAAATAACCTCGTTTGATCTCATTATCTTAATGGAGGTATACGTTGGGATTGTACAAGATAATTAAATGTCATTTGGTGCGTAAATAATAAAGCCAAAACATGTTATTATAGACAGACGTTTTATACGCAAACGGTGATACTTGAAGTGTAAAATATTTTTCATCGCACTTGCTGTCTAAGCGCGCCAATCGCGCCATAACTTGCATGCGTAGCGGGAGTAATAGAAAAGCGAAATTCCCTAGGGAGTCATAGAAATGTCAGTATTTAATAATATTTTGTCTTAAAACTTATTTTTTGTCGGCAAGTACGATGAAAAATTTTTTTTTATAGATTCCTGGTACATATTAAGGTGCGGTTAAACTAAAAGAGCATTCGCTGTTCTAACCTCCCACTCTACGAAATTCGATCGGTACACAAAACGTAATTGGTTGATTTCTTAGAACGGGCGCTAGAACAGCGAATGCTCTTTATGTTTAAACGCACCTTTATGGTAACAAAAATAAATGTTCCAGCCTGCAAATTTTTATCAATATTAAATATCGAAGACCAATCCAGATCCAAATCACAGAATATATAAAGTGTTCAAACTTTTTGAGAAAGGATGTGTTACCGATACCGATGTAGTTTATACTCTGTTTGGTTTGGTGTTTAAAAAAGGTAAACAATCTTTCTGTATCTTTTTATTGAAAACTACGAGTAGAAAATAAGTTTCTAGCAAATATACAAAATATAACAAAGAAATACAGTAATTTACATTGTTTTTGATTCATTAAGCACCTAGTTTGGATTTTTATATGCACTTTTCAATAAAAAGATACTGCATGTTTGTTTACCTTTTTTTAAACACCAAACCAAACAGAGTATAAACTACATCTACTTCAACTCTTTCCGTGGGCTTTGTACACGGAATATTTTTCTGTTCTGTGGCTTTGTAAGACGTGTGCCACAGCTATCAACCGATCATTCATTTACTGAGTGGTTAATAGTACATTGTGCATCAAGGGAGATAAGTACGGAATTACTAACGAGAGTGTTAGAAGCCCGACGCCGCAGGCGGAGGGCTTTTAATGACTCGAGTTAGTATTCCGCTTATCAACCGTGATGCATAGGTACAATGTTTTTCATCAGCATCACACTTGCCGACAAAAATTAAGTTTTAAGACAAAATATTAAGACCGTTCCGACCGAGACCCATATTTTAGTCTCGGCCGAGACGGAGACTGAGATCGAGAATAAATTTGTTTCTCGGCCGAGACCGAGACTTAGTAGAAAGGATAAAAAACGTATAAATTACATAAAAAAACCCTAGCAAATACCTATAGTAAGTCCAACGTCAAACTAAATACAGCATTTTTTTTGGTAATTTTCTTTTCTTCAATTTTTTTTTATGTAGGTACCCCAAAAAGCGATATTCGAATTTTAGGTATTTTTATCTATTGTATGATAGCGGTCGCTTATTCTAAATTATTTCTTCCGTTCATTTTACAGTGAAATTAAAGTCAGTTCAAGTCAATGTGATACCAATAAAATCCCAGTAAGTTCGCGAGATGGCGTCAAGCTCGCCAATTACAACTCATTTTTGGCCGAGAGCCGAGAGGGATATCTCGGCTCAAGTTTTGGCCGAGAATGCCGAGACCGAGACCTAGACCGAGATCTCGGTCGGACCTTACAAAATATAATTAAATGACGTAATGACATTTATACCACTCCCTAGGGAATTCCACTTTTCTATTATACTCCCGCTTAGACAGCAAGTGTGATAAAAAGATTGATGACGGGCTTTAGCGTCATCATTATTACGATCACCAACCCGCTTGCCCAGCGCGCTGGGCAAGCGGGCAAAAAGCGATATTCGAATTTTAGGTATTTTTATCTATTGTATGATAGCGGTCGCTTATTCTAAATTATTTCTTCCGTTCATTTTACAGTGAAATTAAAGTCAGTTCAAGTCAATGTGATACCAATAAAATCCCAGTAAGTTCGCGAGATGGCGTCAAGCTCGCCAATTACAACTCATTTTTGGCCGAGAGCCGAGAGGGATATCTCGGCTCAAGTTTTGGCCGAGAATGCCGAGACCGAGACCTAGACCGAGATCTCGGTCGGACCTTACAAAATATAATTAAATGACGTAATGACATTTATACCACTCCCTAGGGAATTCCACTTTTCTATTATACTCCCGCTTAGACAGCAAGTGTGATAAAAAGATTGATGACGGGCTTTAGCGTCATCATTATTACGATCACCAACCCGCTTGCCCAGCGCGCTGGGCAAGCGGGTTGGTGATCCCCATGGTGATGCCCATAATCATCACGCTGCAGCGTGATGATTATGGGCATTGCATCCTGATGCCCTACCATGAGTTGGAAAGTAAAGGATACGTTAGTACTCGTTACGTAAAGCATTATACCGCGCTCGCACTGAATAGCGGAGCGAGTGTGATTAGCCTGCAGTGTTATTCACTAAGGAAACCGCCTTGCTGTCAGCGCTGTGTCAGCGCTGCGGCAACGTCGAGCCTAAAATGGTATTCACTAATGTACTTCAAACGACACTAGTGCTCGGCGACGAATGCGGCGTGAGCTGGAACTACACTGCGTCGAGAATTTGACGTTCAATGTACGAACTTCGTATTCTCTAACGAAAAACAGCGACGAACTCGCCCACAACCTCGCTCACAGCCTCGATTCCTAATGTCAAATAAAACAGCTAGGATTTTAGACAAGGCTGTCTCGACGTCGAGCTCGTTGACGAACGCAGCGTCGAATGTGTGAGTAAGAGAATAGCGTAGCAGCTTTCCGTATCGCAAAATGCAGTCGTAGTACGGCTACTGATGCGTCCATACGCATAAAGATGGATTTACAGCAAACGAGCAAAACGTAGAACCGATGGTCGTTGGGGCGGGAAGGTTCTTGAGTGGCAGCCACGAACCGGAAGGCGTACTCGTAGCGTGGGTAGGCCCCCCACAAGGTGGACCGATGACCTGGTGAAGGTCGCAGGAGTCCGCTGGATGCGGGTGGTGCAGGACCGGTCATTGTGGCAATCTTTGGGGGAGGCCTATGTTCAGCAGTGGACGTCTTTCGGCTGATATGGTGATGATGATGATGAAACGAGCGAATGCTCATTCTATCCCCACTCTACGAAATTCGTTCGTTACACAAAACGTAATTCGTCGAAATTCGATGATTTCGTAGAGTGGGGGATAGAATGAGCATTCGCTCGTGTGGTGTAAACCCACCTTAAGTAATAGGAGAGGCCTATCTCGAGCCGAGGATTGTAGAATAGGCTGTCAAGTATAAAGCCTATTTTTTAGCATTAAAATATCTCGCAGAATAGGTATATAGCTAAATGTCTCCTTAGAGAATTGTATATACTTAGAAATCTTTTCAGTTTTTCTTGAAGGTTATTTTCGTATTACAAGTGGCGGCGAATGCCTCTGAGATCACTTGACGAATATTTTTACCCACGTTATGATACCTTTTATTTTTTAGCTTGTGGGATTTATTTATAATAAGATGTGGGGCTAGCCAAAAGGACAATCGTAACTGAAATCGCAATACTTCAAATATGTACACCTACATTTATCCATACAATAACCGAAACTTATTAATGAGAATGAGTATGAGTATCCGTAAAAATAATTTATTTATTTATTAAAACAAAAGTTTACATGACATTACAGTAGAACACCAATGCGTCATGAAACTAAAATTATACAATAAAAAAAAACAAATACAAAATAGAATATAGAAATAAAAAAAAACACATTAATTAGATTTAGGCGACACAACTGCGTGGCTACGTTGCGTCGTCTGAGCCGGCGTCGTAGGGTTCGGCAGGTTGCCCCGAAACCGCCGAAACACGACGCCCTTCGGCCAGAAGTCCGGACTCGCGATAGTGTCTTGGAGCGGCCGCGGCACGCGCACCACAAACGAGCTGAAGTGCACGTAGTGGCGCGACCGCAGCTGCTGCACCCTCAGCGAGAGGCCAGTCTTCCGGTGGACGTACTCCGCGACGTCATCAGCCACGGCGGAGTAATGCAGGCGTGATACGTAGAGCGCCTTACACGGAGTTGCGACCCGAAGACCAGAATTAACTGGTTCGGCGATGCCACCCAGAGTCTTGCGAGGCGCCCTGCGCACCTTGCTCTTCCTTTGAACCAGTGTAAATCCCTCCTTATCTACACTGGCGCGGGAGGACATTTCCCTACTGGGAGCCCGTAATTCACCCGCCTTAGAGGGCGAGTTGACTCGGTCAGCTGCGACTTGCTGCCCGGTGACGACATCGGCGTAGGCACGCTGACGTAGCTTCGAAACAGGGGGCGGCCGGGCGCGCGGAGGCGGCGCGGACGGCGGAACGGCGCGTGCTACACTTGTGGCGGTGTCAGCAACACGTAAACATGACCCGACGCACGAGCCGGGTCGGACTTCGGTCTTGATACTTGACGCCGCTGACCGAGTATTAGGAGCGCTATTCCGCAAACTGATGACTTCGTTGCGTAGCTCGGCAATAGTTAATTGGGCCGCGTCAAATTTCAAAATTACTTCCGCAAGACTTGTCTTCAGGGCCACGATATCCTTCAACAAGCTGCGAACGTCTACGTCCTCCGGAGAGACAGACGGCAGGCTAGCTCCCATCTTCACAAACTCCGGAAGTCGGTCCTCGTAATCCCTTAGGATCTTTTTTATATCCCCAAGGGTCTTTTCACCGGTTTCATCCCCTCTCCGGTGGGGAACATATGTGCCGGCAATTCCTAAATATTGGCACAGCACCTGCTTCGCTGCACAGAAGTCATCGACTGTGAAAGTCGATGCCCAGGAACTTAACTGCACAGCTGTCTCCAGGTCCATAGCTCCATCTCGCATCAACTTTTGTTTTTCTTGCAGATAGGCCAGAAAGTCGTTCACAATGGGCTCACGTTGCTCGCTCATTGTGAAAAATCGTTAGCAGCGGCCGGGCCGCGCTAATTCGCAATTAATAAATTAATTACTCATCAATGCGTCCGCGTCGCTTCGCGCATTGACAACGACTTCATAATATGTGTCTATCAATTGGAATCTTATTGTCGACGGCTCTTACGTTACGCGACGTCGCATTTGTATTTGCGAATCGTTGATAATAGGTAATGACATAAGCGTCGTCGTCAATTTGTAATTTGACGCCCGTTTGATAGAAAACGTCACATATTAACATCGACTCCATAGGTGACTTTAGTTCGAACGCAAGAACTCCGACGCCCAGGTAGAGTATACAGTGTGTGTCTACGACCCGGGCTTTTACGAAAATGAGTAATAATACGCATTACTAGCAATCGTTTTTAAGTATTAACATTTGACAAATAATTAAATTGACCGTACAATTAATTTTATTTCCTCCGAACGATCAATGTAACGCGTGTACTGCTTAGTTGTCAAACGTTGTGAGTGGCTGCGATCTGTCATTGTCAAGTGCAAAATTAACGATCCATTTTGAAGTACATTGCTTCTCAATTAACTTTTCTTAGAAAGTTAATTACTTTTAAAATTAGCATTTTGAATCGAATAATGTTCACGGTTTGGTGAGAAAACTGCATCGCATTCCCCGGTTTCTATTAAAGCCAGTATCATAGACACACACTGTATATATAAGGTCCTAATTTATTAGATGCAGATATTTTTACAGCTGATAGTACTCGCTCTCTGGAGTATATTAAACCGTAAAACATTATAGCTTTTACGATGTTTTTTTGGAGAAAACGGAAAAACAAATTTGCTACGTAAAAACACCAGATACATATGTACTCATTGAACAGATTCTAGTACCTCTTTTACGTACCACTCAAAAGATTTCTTAATTTATATTTACGTAGCAAATTTGTTTTTCCGTTTTCTCCAAAAAAACATCGTAAAAGCTATAATGTTTTACGGTTTAATATACTCCAGAGACCGAGTACTATCAGCTGTAAAAATATCTGTTGTTGTGATTATTAAATGAAAACTCATTGAACAGATTCTAGTACCTCTTTTACGTACCACTCAAAAGATTTCTTAATTTATATTTAAAGTTAATTATTTTAATAATAATATAAATAATTTTAATAATAATAAGGCCGCAGGGCAGCTTGTGGCGAGCTGTTGGGGAGTAACGACCCCACGGACCCGAGTGCTCCCGAGAGTCGGTCAGGGTCCCCGCCTCCGGCGTGTCTTCGTCGGTCGGAGTGGAACCCCAAGGGGACCCGCAGGACTCTCAGCTCTGGCTTGCCTTAACTGGCCGTCCAGAGAGGAGTCGTCAGAGCTATATGCTCCAGGGGTGGAAGTGTAAATTTGCGTAAGTCGCGAGTTGGTGCAACGGCTGTCAAGCCATTGCGCAGAAAGCGGTGTACACCTCTCTACACTCCTGAGCCGCCTACACCGGTGTTGCCCCTGGCTGTCTCTTGTGACGGAATTTACGGGGGCCCATCTAGTCGGCGGCGAGCCACCGCCTGCCTCGATAGCAAAGAGAAATCATTGTTATGGCAGGTGTCCGGACCTCTTTTCTATAGCTCCATTTCTGATCCATCCATCCTCCATCACCATAGCCCATTAGTCTTTTCCATTACTTCTCAATAGTCTCTATACGCCTGTTGGGACCGGTTTACGGATATCTATTGATGTGCCCGTGAATGGGTTGCAGCAGGTGTACAACACAGCAAATTTCTCCAAAGGGCCTCTACGTGTTGGATCTGTATCCCCGCGCAAGCCTATCAAAAAACCGGGATTTATAAGCCCGTGATTCCCAAGGAGATACAAATATAAATAAATAAATATAAATATCTTGGGACATCTTACACAAATCGACCTAGTCCCACGGTAAGCTCAATTAAGGCTTGTGATGTGGGTACCAGGCGACGATATATATAATAGATAGATACATATAGATACTTAAATACATAGACAGCCATGACCAAGGAACAAACATTTGTGATAAATAAATACACAAAGAATGCCCTTGCCGGGATTCGAACCCGGAACCTCCAGCTTCGTAGGCAGGGTCACTACCAACTAGGCTACGGAGGCTGGAGGCTTTAATGTAAAGTATCATGTGTTAAAATATCTGCAACTAATAAATTAGGACCTTATATATGTATATCAGGTATTATAGGTACATTAGGTACCGTGTGTAAATCCTATAGGTACGAATGATACACCAGACAAGACATATGATCATATGATATGAATCATTCGTATAAAAGTATTCATTAATAAAGAGGTTTTTTAAGGTAAATGTGATCCCAATATTATGTTTTCGATATTACTGAGCAGCAATGAAGTATTGTGTTGAGTCAGCTATGAATGTTATAATACAACTCTAGACTTATTCCCTTGCATTATTATACTTAAGTAGGTATTCCTTTAAAATTACCTGTCAATGAGCATGAAATTCGAATGCGTTTGCATTTACATAGTGGGTTAAATTATACTGAATTTGATAAAAAAATATTGCAATTTATAATATAAGAAAAAAATATCTATGATTTGACTTTGACTTTGAAATTGGAGGTGCAGTACGCATATAAGTAGGTATCAATCTTTTTCGTTCATATGCTTAACAATACATGTAGATTTTCCCACAATACCGTTTACATGCATTATTTTCGTTGTAACTGTACGTACCTAAGTAGATACGATTTACAATGTATCTACCTACAATACATTTTTTTATTCTCTCACTCGATCTCGAAGTTTCCACGCAATAAATACGAAAGTGCAATTTGAACAAGTTAACTGCGAGTCATGGTGCCTGTGCCCTTACCGTGGGCTGCCGCCGCGTTATAAGCGCGGACTTACTTTCTGGCTCACTCGCACCTCGCACCGATACGCGAGTACGAGCGGGATGGATAGAAAGTAAAGGACAAGCCACACGAGATGCGAGAGCAGCACGGGCACGCCAAAAAATCATCCCCACATTACTAGTACCGGAGGTACCCGAAAATAAATGTTTTTATAAATATTAGATGTCATATACCAAAGAAAAATGACCAAGATCACCTAACGTCCGAGGTGGGGATCGAGCCCACGTACTCAGCTTTCGCGGCTGATGCCTGTAGCTGAGTACGTGGGTTCCATCCCCACCTCAATTTCTCAATTTATATGTGTTAGTTTTTAGTAAAACGTCCCACTTTGTCGCTTACCATAAGGACGAGATTTCCTTGTATCTTCATATGAATAAACTGACAAAGCGGCTTTATGGCAAACGACAAAGTGGGACGTTTTACTAAACTCACACACATAAAGTATTAGGTAAGTAGTGTGACTACTGAGGAAAAATAAAAAGTACAAATGAAAATATTTAGTTAATAAATAATTTGCTTTGTATTTTCACAATACGTTGAATAAAGGTTTTTCTTAAATTTCTGGTACTAACGGCCAAGGAGATAGCTTCTGGCCTGCGGACAGACAGACGGACATACGGACATGGTGAAACTATAAGGCCGTGGTCGTTTGGACCCGCCGCCCCGGGCGATGGGTCGCTGTCGGCCGCGGGCGGCGGGTCGAAACGACCTAAAAGTTCCTACTTAACCACGAAACCCTAAAAAGAGACAGGTAGCCGCGAGTAGCTGTCAAACATAAGATGTACTAGCCCCATTGGTGTTATATAATATTAATTGGTGTAATCAGATTTCCGTGCTGACGCTCCTCACGTTCGCGCGCACAAGCACGCTTATCTGTACACTTTACACACACAACGAAAGCCAAATGGACTTCGTCAGATAAAATATCTGTAATCTCACACCGGGAACTCATCATCACCATAATTATCAGCCGAATGACATCCATTGCTGAACATAGGCCTCCCCAAAGATTGCCACAATGACCGGTCCTGTGCCACCCGCATCCAGCGGACTCCTGCAACCTTCACCATGTCATCAGTCCACCTTGTGGGGGGCCTAGCCACGCTGCACCTTCCGGTACGTGGCCGCCACTCGAGAACCTTCCCGCCCCAATGGCCATCGGTTCTACGCGCATTGTGGTTCGCCAAAGATCTCCTCTTGTTCGAGCTCTAAGATTTTTGAACGCGCTTCTGTCATGGGCAGGTGCCCATGTGTGAATGTGATCTGTTCGCAAGCCGATGGGCAATTGTAATGTAGCGTAGGTATGTCTGAAGTATACGTACTGCGAGGTAATTTTATTTATTTATTTTTTTATTTTATTTATTAGGGGCATCAACAGCAGTACATGAAAAATTTACAAAAACTGAATGTACAGTAAACAAATGGATGACAGTGGTGTATTATAATGATATTTTGTATCTACGTATAATATTGTGTAGTTTAAATTGTACAGTGCTTTGGTTTATACTGTCATGCTGTATATTTTTTGTTTGAATAAATAAAATAAAAATAAAATTGTGCCCCGCCCACTGCCACTTCAGTTTAGCGATTCGGAGAGCTATTTCGGGGAACTCATAGTAAAGACAAAGTAACCACGAGTTAGGGGCACTTCGAACGAATAGGGTGAATAGAGAAATACGGGGATAACTCTCATTAGGACTGCTACACCCCAGATAAGAGGTTGAGACATTTTGTTCTTTTATTTTGTCGTTTCTTATTTCTACTGCTTGACAAGTTATTACGCTGACGACTCTTGGATGACAATGCAGATTGTTTACGTATGTGGCTGGTGGAACTTTATATATTTTTGTTATGAAATTGTTAACATTAAATTATCTATTATTATAATAATATGTAGAATATAGTTATGAAAATCAAAATTAGCAGTAAAAATGTTGCGAAATTCAATATTTTCTTTGAACCCACCGCATGGCCATGTTATTTTTTTTTTTGATTTTTTGGGGCTTGTGTTTTTGTATTTTTTGGC
This sequence comes from Thaumatotibia leucotreta, assembly GCA_025490895.1. Classification (NCBI taxonomy): domain Eukaryota; kingdom Metazoa; phylum Arthropoda; class Insecta; order Lepidoptera; family Tortricidae; genus Thaumatotibia; species Thaumatotibia leucotreta. The sequence continues at coordinate 112,762 of JALPQI010001158.1, read as the reverse complement.
TTTATAATATCAAGACGGATTATTATGACAAATTAATTGAATAATTTAAATTACCTCTTCAAATTGAAGTAATTAATAACGCCAATGTTGTCATTTCGTTAATAATTAAAGAATATTCGTTACATTTGACGTTTAAATTAAATAGCTTAAATAATCGTTATACTTTCTTAGAATCACCTTGAAAATAAAAAATATGTCACAAAATAGAAAAAAAAACATGACTATTTCTAGGTAACTTGTGGGGCATCTAATAGTTAGTTATTCATAGAGTTAGAAAAACACATTACCATTCACGATTTAAATTTCACCCTGTATATTTCATTTGATCGGTTTCCCGCTTTGAACATTAAATACCTATCTATGTCATTCGGTTTGGTCTGGTTTGGCAACACTTAGGTTAACTCAAAATTAATATACCTACTTAGCGCGTATAACATAATTGTAGATTATGGATCTACTACATTAACTTACATTTAAGAATATTTGGGTTGTTCGCCATGTTAGATATAAGAATATTTGGGCTAAATGCCTTGAATGTATGGCCGTAGTAGGCAACCGTTTTCATGTATAACAACATTTTGTGTATATTTTTATAAAAAACTTTGCATGTTCACAGTTTTACAATAAAACATATTTTATTCTAACCTATTCTATTAGGTCTGCCATTTTGTGATTTTGAGATACCTACTTGATCTTTTTCCACGCCAACACCCCGAGAATATGATCAAAGTCAGATAGGCAAATAAGTATAACATAGGTACCAACTTATTCGGTGAAAAGGGTAGTTGTTGACAAGTTTCTAGTCTAGTAGTCAGATCTTTTGCCAATAAAATATCACCTTTTTGGCAGTCAAATTGACGAAAACTGAAAGGCGAGAAGGCTTTCAATACGGTCGTTACGCCGTGGGTTTTATAATGTTCGCATAAATGAAACGGTTACAATGTTTCATTTATGCGTATTTTTAACGAATTTCCATTCAGCCTATCACAGTCCACTGCTGGATATAGCCCTCTTCTATTAACTATGAGTAGGTATATACGCATTAGGATAGGAGGTAAATGCCCATGCTATACTCTGTTTGGTTTGGTGTTTAAAAAAAGGTAAACAATCTTGCTATATCTTTTTATTGAAAACTACGAGTAGAAAATAAGTTTTAGCAAATATACATAATACCTATAACAAAGAAATACGGTGATTTACATACATTGTTTTTGATTCATTAAGTACCTAGTTTGGATTTTTATATGCATTTTTCAATAAAAAGATACTGCAAGATTGTTTACTTTTTTTTAAACACCGAACCAAACAGAGTATAGACACGCTGCGCAAGCGGATTGGCGATCGCAGATCAAATCAAAGAATGGTCAGTGACACTTCAATCCCTTAGTCGACTCTTACGACACCAGCGGGAAGAGATGGGGTAGTCACAAAATGTATTCTTGCTGCAGTCACACGGCTGCTCCATTATCATCATTAATTTCAAAAATTGCGATTGCCACGCAACCGACAATGTTTGCATGCGCGACCGACTCAGTGTAGGTACATACTTAATCCCCGCATAAAAATACATTGTTTTTAAGTATCCGGGTGTAAAAGAAGATAACGAGATTGTGTATCAGGTGACCTTCAGTAATTATTTTCCCTTTGTGACGGCGACAAAAGCCGCGATTGTGAGGTACATCGGCGGCTTGGAGGGCCCTCCACACGAGCGCTCTCCCGCTACAAATTGTGCCAAATTGTCAACTCAGGCTGGATCGCTCTTGATTCAGATATCACACTTTATACTCTAAAGGACTTTTCTAAAGGATTTTGTGAAATTATCGTGTTTATTAATAGAATTTGGCTTAGAATGGCAGTAGGAATTGAAATGCGAATTGGCCGTTTGGCAGAATGCTGTAACCTTATTTAAAAGGATCACCATTGCCGCTACTGTCTTTAAAATTAACACTGTCTTTGTTACATTATGTATAAGGTGAAAAAAGGAAAATCTCTTTGTAGTTGACTATGTATCAACATAATTCGTTACTTGATGTACGAGACACTCGTAGGTAACATTCCTAATTAGGGTTCCTTAGTAAACTAGGAGTACTTATAGTTTCGCCATGTCCGTCTGTCCTTCTGTCTGTCCGTAGCATAGCTCCTTGGCCATTACCTCTAGTAGTAGTAGTGTAGTAGTAACTAGAAATTTGCAATTTGATAATTCCGACAAAGTGGTACCTAGAATGAAATACAGAAATTAAAAATTCGGGTACCTCTACCTCCTTTTTTTAATGGGCTGTAACTGTAATCCTATAGTTTGCGATATCGTTGAATAATGTCTTTTATAAAAACTAAGGATCCCAAAAGGTTTTTTTTCTAGAGTCAAGTATTTCGGGAGATAACCGCTCAAGAATTTTGTGTCCTCCCTCTAACTTTTGATCCGTGGGTCCAAAAAATATTTAAAAAATCATAGCTTGTAGAATACTTTAAAATAAATGTTCAACAATCTGCCCAGCTGTTTTCGAATAACTACGGAACCCTATGGCCCGATATGCTCTTGGCTGGTTTTTATTCTTTTCTAGATCTTACCAAAGCCCAACCCAACGTCAACAGGAATCTTACCCGAGGATGGACTAGCCTACCACTCCGGCCAGAGCCTGTCAGTGTCAACGGACGGGCTTTAATTTTGCTGTGCCAACATTATCAAGTAGCCAATTAAAATTCTCTGGTACCGACCGACACCCTCTTCCATTAATTATTCTATGCAAGATTTAATTTATGTACCTTATTTAAATTTCTGAGGGAATCAACAATAAATTAGCTGACAGCTATATGTGTAAATTGACGGGTTACGATATGGAGATCATACACATCATACAGGGTGGTCAATGAAGCCTGTATGATAGAGCCAAAAAAAATTCTTGTGAATAAAAAAAAAAGATTTATTCACTAGCACTACAATGAAGTTAAAAATATGTTTATTTTGTTAATTTTTGTCTATTTGTCTACGTGCAATTTGTTTTTGTCGAATCAGAAATAAGGGGATCCGTAGATTCCGTAGGCGAACTAAAGTTACTGACATAGCCCTCCGGATCAGCAAGCTGAAGTGGCAATAGGCAGGCCACATTGCACGCAGAGCAGATGTTCGGTGGGGTCGAAAAGTGCTCGAGTGGAGACCACGGCTAGGCAAACGCAGTGTAGGCCGTCCACCCACAAGATGGATAAACATCCTTATGAAGGTCTCTGGGACAAGCTAGACGCAGGTCGCATCTAACCGGTACATGTGGAGGTCCAGAGGGGAGGCCTATGTTCAGCAGTGGACGTCTTATGGCTGAGATGATGATGATGAATTTGTTTTATCTTCTAGAGTGAAATACATCATCAGCGTATGATAGTTCACTGCAGGACGTAGGCCTCTCCTATTAACTATGCCTATAGACGCATTAGGAGGTAAATACCCATAATCGCGACGCTGGGCAAGCGGGTTGGCGATCGGAGTAACGTGTCCACTACGAAAAGTAGTCCTTAAGAATCGAAACATGAGTCCATCGTCGAAGGCTTTACGGTACGTTGCTACGATATTTATGAGCACCTGAATAATGTACAGTCGCTATCGTCATCTCATCTCATCAGATATATTTGTGAGCACCCTGGCCACTATGATATATCTGGATGCTTAGTCAAGTTGCCAATCGCTAGCGCTTAGTAGCGTATCGTAGTTTTCCCTCTCTGTCACTCTTTCATATTAGTGCGACAAAGTTAGCTGCCTTTCGTTTAAGATTGACGATTAAGCGTTAGCGATTGGTAACTTGTCTAAGCACCCTGATGGCGACTGTATTCACATTTCATATGTACTATGTTGATCATGCGTGCAATTTAATAAATAAATGATAAAGAATCGATGAATAATTTTTTTATTTATATAATTTCGTCTCTACTAGCCAACTTAAAGACAATGATCTGGATTGGATGTATAAATATGGAGAACTGAAAAATCCTATGAAAATAATAAGTAGTTGCAATAAATCTCGAAAATAAGTTGATCTGAGTATCTGTGCAGTATTATAGATAATAAATTACAAATAACAAAAAACATTTAGGTACAAACAGTCGCTTTCATAAATATGTTGATGCAGGCAGGCAGAAAGGCAATAAAACAAAAGCAGGTAAAGTTAGTAGGTTAAAAAATAATGAATTCATAGTTCAGTAACTCTTCATTTTATAAATTCAATACAAATCACAAATTTTAGAGTTCTAAACTAATCATCAACAGTTTCTTCATTGCGCGCTTCACGTAAAGATTTAACGTAATCGTAGATGAAGACGAGGATATTGTTCATGAGGAAGGCTATGTTGATGAACTGGACGTTGGGCCGCGCCGGGCTGAGCGCGCGAGGGTCCGTCAACACGCACAGATGGCCCATCAGAACCATCCCGCTGGCCACTGGCGCCTCCACCAAGAACAATTGCTCCAGCACATACCCTAGCGTCATCACGGCGTGACCAAACAGCGGCAAGTAAACTGTCACCAGATCCTTTATCTTTTCCATCAAACCCTTTTATCAGTCTTCTTAAGTCTCCTTATATTCACCGTGGCGTGATCGTCATCAGCCCGCTCCATTTTATACTTCAGAAACTCTGTTAAAAGCGACAGTGTATTCGCCACTACGAAGAAGTAGAATCTGGCATCTAATTTGCATATTCCAGGTCTGAATGAGCCTACAAACTTGAATCTATGAGAGATGCGCATTATCTGGATAACTAGTGCAATGAGCTCTCCTCCGAAGATCAGGATGTTGCTGATCCAAACGAAGCAGGCCAGTTGGCAGTGGATTCCGAAGTTACCGGCCAGGTACCCCAGGCATGCCATGCCAGTGCCCAGACATGACACGTAGATCCGTCTGAGATGCTTCAGTGCTTCTATCTCCCGTGGCGATGCGCAGCACGTACAAGTACCGCCACACTTTGCTTCCATCTTAAGTTTCATTATTAGGCGAACATTCAAGTTTTTTTAATAAACGTTGGAGACAAAGCTCTATAGACGTATGTTCTTTGGAAAGTGCAATTTCGGAACGTTACTGAAATTCGGCAATCCCATAGCTTAGTGGATTTTATTACCCGAATTACACGCTTTATTTTAAGTGATTACTTATTTACTACATTTTGACATTTATTTGCGATCACTTTGACGCAAATCAAGTTGACGTGTGGTGCTTAGCAAAAAGTTGCGGTCGAAGAAGTTCTTCCATGAGTAAATTATGACTAGAACTTAGTATAATTTCTTAATGAAGGTTATTTATTTTCATTACGATTAATTAAGAAAAAACCGGCCTGTGGCGTTGTGGTTCAGGGAAGAGCAAGTCGTAAGCAAACACCAGAGCGTTTCCAGCGAGTATGGTCAAGTTGACGAACGTAGCTCGAGGTCTGTCGGGAGAGAGCGAGTTAGGGTCCATAAGCATGCACACATGTCCCAGCAGGACCATGCCACTTGGGTACGGCGCCTCAATCACTCCCATGAACTCCAAGGCGTATCCCAGCGCCAACAAAAATTGGCCCCCATACGGCACATACAATTGTAAAACGGTTCTATTGGGCATGGGCAGAGCTTACAAAAATCGAGGGACATCATCAGTACTGGCTTCTAAATCGGTGTTCAGGATTTACACGGAGAAGGTAAGGTAGCAAATAATTAGCTTAGGTTACTGTAGCTTCTGCAGGGTGTTTAGTTGCCATAATGGACATGCGGGGTGTGACCAAGAGAACGGAACGTGGATAACGCGACATTGCATCTATTTTATGAGTTTTGGTAGTTCATAATACAATAATTTTAGTCGCGACATCGTTTTTTATATTATTTACTTATTTTGACGCATGATGTTTTGACGGTCTCTTTGTTTTGACGTTTAATTTTTTAAATGATAGGTTGCGTAACATGACCAAAAGCCTAAGTGATTTGGTAAGGTTGAATTAGAATATTTTTGGGCGCAAGTAGGTACTTGTCGTATTATTCTTCTTGTGCAGTGTTATTTTACGACATCGGAAAAAACTAAGTAGGTATCTAAATAAGTATTTTATACAAGATTGAACAGAAAGAGAAAAGAGCAACATTCGTTAGGAAAGTTTACTTTTCTTGTTTGAATCGTAAATAACGGTAACTGTTACAGTGTTTTCTTCTAAATCCCAGGTTTTACAATAATACATTTTACTGAATTTGGTTTAGCACTCGTTAAAAAAACCGAAAAGAATGACAAGAAATTGTTTTACTATTTGCTTCCCCCATATTTCAAAGTCGGCAACTAGATTCGGCCCATAGGTAGCTCCAGTATGTTTGGTAGATAAAGCAGGTCGATACAAATGGATAAAGATAAAAAAAAATATGGACTTTGCAAATGTAAAAATTAGTATACATACCTTTTTCATTAGGTATCTCGCAAAAGTAACATTTTATTTCTAAACTTTTGCTCAGTATTGAAGTTGGAACGCTCTCCATACAAAACACAATTAGTGGTTTGTTAAATCATTTATGACAAATTTCAATACACACAAATGTGGGCTTCAACATTCTTGCAAATAGTTATTTGACTTTTGTTTGAAATCACGCAAAATACCTTGAAGGAGCATTCCATGAAAACGTGTCGTAAGCGACACTGTCTTTACAATACTTTTTAAAGATAAAGATAAAGATATTTTATTTGCTAAGGACACACAGATATACAAGTACAGATAGTAGGTACAACACGGTTTCGGAAGTAGGTATCCTGTCGTCATCCGACATGCAAATGAAAAAAAAAATTAAATTAGTAAGCCGAGTTACAGTATAGCAATAACATATCAAGGCTTTAAGATTGACAGTGTTTCCTACCAGCTAGCATATTTTATTAGGGTAGCTACCATAGCGACACGTAAGCGACAAAAAGTAGATGTTTTCATGTAATGCTCCTGAAGAACACCCATATATGAACAAATAACTAAGAAAATTACGAATATTATCGACTCTGAATTCCGGTATGTAATTCAATAAAATAAATATTGATTTGCTTACCGGAATTCCGAACCTCCAATATTTAATTAAGAGCGTGGATAGTTACAATATAATATATACAATTATACATGGCTCTAAGCTCTGAAATGGAATTCGAGATCAAAAATGTAAACAATCTATGACAATGACATGACATTACAAAGTCAATGTTAAAGTGACATTCCAGGGGTATAAAACGTTTTATATAGAATGCAGTTTTTAACACCTTTGTGTAAATTAACGTCGTATTTTGAGATTGGATTTTTATTTTATTTTATTTATATCTACACTTACAACTATCCTTACAGGTACTAAACCTAAGACAATGTTTTATGTGTAGATGTAGATACGCGAAAGTCAAAGTATGTTCGATACACAAAGTATCACAATCGTTAACATATTTTTGGATATGACAATAAAAAACATACGTCTGAGTGTCGACGGTTCCTGATTACAAAAATAAAACCTAGAAAATTTGCTAGAATGAAGTAAATAATCAACATAATCAATGTTTGAAAACGAATGTCGTGTTACTTTCATCTTTAGGATAGTCGGGGAACGAATTCCAGTCTTCATCTATAGTTACAATCAAATCCATTTCGATTAAAATATGAAAATGATTGATTTGTAGGTAAAAATACTAAAATCTGTATTAATGTAGGTACTTTGTAATGCTAAAGGACTATGCGTCAAAATGGACCAAAACCCAACAAAGCTGAGAGTAGTGTCATTAAAAAGGTTTGCTTATGTACTTTATTTCATCTATAGGTGCAAAGTTGGATTCCATTGGATAATTTTGTATGAGTAAGGCGTACCGCGGGCACTCTCTAAGTAAATCACCGTCGACCAGAGATCATTCATCATAGTATTTACTCTGACTAAAATACAAATATCTCCGTTTTGCAATGGAATTGAACATAGAGCCCATAGAATGAAATGAAATAAATTTAAACACCTATTTAATGACACCACTTTCAGCTCTGTTGGTTTTTGGTCCACTCTCCATACAAATCTGCCCATAGTCCTTTTAGGAGTTTTTATGAACTCATAAAACAGTCATTTGGTGCAACCTCTTGTTTTGATTTGTGAAGTTCATAGTTATAAATGCGAACCCTCTTACATGGTTCTTAGTGTAGGAACCGTATTAAATTACGAATAAACTAGTTATTGTTATAACTGCGAACCAAATGTTTAAGATTTCTTATCATTGCCAGTAGTATAAATTAAACACCTTACATTTTATTATAAGTAGCGAAATATATCATTAAAAAAATTATATATTTCGCTTAATGTTTTGTATTAAAAATTTGTAAAATATTAAATATGTACGTACCGTCAGTGACTGTAAATACGCATTTTTTATAAGTATTTTAATGATTTTAGATTACCCACCTCTCGTGATTATTTTTTTGTGGTGGTATCCCATTTGTTTACATTTTTGATCTCCAATTCGATTTCACATCTTAAGTGCTTTTTTCACTTCTCATGCTCTTAAAATGTTATTTTAGTCCCTGCATATAGGGACTAAAACTCTTTATTAATCTCTAGGGACTAAAGTAAATTTTTTTTAATTGACGTTGGAAACCCGTAAACAGCCACACTCACGGTGTTCAAGAATAAAGGATAGTCGTCATTTTCAGTGTTTGTGTATGGACCACTTTTGTGCATGCCGTGTATACAACCTCTAAACTTTTTTTTAATTGACTTTGGAAACCCCTAAACAGCCATTTCTGGTGTTTATGATTTTTGAACGAACGATTATTGACATTGAAAATAACCTCAAAATGTCAATCATGCAAAAATATTAAGGAGAATCGATTTATTTTCTTGATATACATGTATATTTAATACTTGTTTAATATATGATTAAGATTGAATCCAATTTATTACTCATGTTTTAATAACCAATTAGCTTCAAAATAGTTATGTAGTTAGCTCCAATTTGTTGGCTAAATATGCAAGTATTTAAAGCGTCATATTTCGAAAAAGGAATACAGATAAAAACTAAAACGCGGAACGAATTTGATTGCTTATTTTTTGTGTTTTTGTGCATAAGTAATATTGTTCAAATCGTAGTTATACGTAGTTACGATGTCACGTCATGCGATGAAGAAGTATTAACGCATTACTCCAGAATGAAGAAGAATGCAAAAGAGGTGGTGCAAAATCTTTTGCCGCCGAAATCTAGTGTAATATATTCAAAAGCGTCTCAAACTTTTATGGATTGGAAAACTGGAAAGCAAATTAGGTACCAACGTCATTTATGGAAGGCGTATTTCTGACATATTTTGATGAAAAATCTAAGAAATAATTATCAACCGTCATCACCTTGTAGCATATTATTATATTCCATGCTTAAAACCACACTGCAACTAAACCATATAACTTGAAAAAGTTTGCGAACTTATCGTCAAGTGGCCATGTTCCGAAGAAATCGGAAGTTTTGACATCGCAGAAGATACATTTTTTTTGTTTCTTATTTGTTCTTTATGTTATTAAATACTGAGATTATGTATACCGTAGTTTTTTTCCTCGCATTCTAAGTGAAAAGTAGAGTGTTTAATTCGGGACTAAACAACCATAATGACACTCGAACTACATCCACCCTCGCTACGCTCGGGTGGATAAATATCTCGTGTCATAATGGCCTGTTTTAGTCCCTCGTTGAACAATCTACTATTAATGTTCCGTACAAAGTGTAAATTAGGAGAACTCCCTATTACTAAGGCTCCGCTGTCTGTCCGTCTATCACCAGGGGCCCGTTTCTCAAAAGCTTGTAACTTGTAATACAAGCGGAAGTCCTTATCTAATTGATAGTGTCAAAAAGAGACTTCCACTTGTATTACAAGTTACAAGCTTTTGAGAAATGAGCCCCTGTATCTCGTTAACTTTCTGTACATGGCTGTGACAACTCACAAATCTAAATGTGACACCTCACAAATAAGTCAGCCTCCGTAGCCTAGTTGGTAGTGACCCTGCCAACGAAGCTGGAGGTTCCGGGTTCGAATCCCGGCGAGGGCATTATTTGTGTATTTATTTATCACAAATATTTGTTCCTTGGTCATGGCTGTGGTGTATGTATATAAGTATCTATCTATATATATATATATATATATATGTATATAAGTATATTATATACATCGTCGCCTGGTACCTACATCATAAGCCTTAATTGAGCTTACCGTGAGACTGGGTCGCTTTGTGTAAGATGTCCCAAGATATTTATAAAAAAAAAGTATTACCCAGAATTGTTATGTTGTGTGCAATTTTCGTACCCACAACTTTGTTTATTATGAAAATGAGGAAACGCAGAATCTGTCACATCATCATGAGGGTCGAGGGTCCTAACGGGAGCAAGGGCAGGCTTGACAAACTGCCAACTATCGACCGTGGTCACGCTTCAATGTCAACAACCACTTTTCACTATTTTTACTCATCTATGCGGATTGAAAGCGTTCTTGCTAACAGCCCTTGAATTTAATCTAACTATTTAAAGTAAAAAATACCTATCCAGAATCCAGACGGATTAGGCTGTGTTTCCACCAGAGATGTGCGAGGATATGTTTCCATACAAATGACACCTATTAATGACTCGAGCGAGGTGTCATTTGTATGGAAACATATCCTCGCAAATCTCTGGTCGAAACGCAGCCTAAACCAGGGGCCCCGCTATAAAAAGTGCTACGGGCCCCGAATCTGTTTAAGGCTGCGTTTCCACCAGAGATGTGCGAAGGTGTGTTTCCATACAAATGACACCTATTAATGACTCGAGCGAGGTGTCAGTTGTATGGAAACACATCCTCGCACATCTCTGGTGGAAACGCAGCCTAACTTAGATTAAAAAAGACTTCTGCAGAGGATAAAATACACTCCTGTTTCTTTCTACCGAGGGAGGGGAGATAAAGAAAAATGTGAAAGCTCAACAAATCAATCTGTTGGAATTAAGGTTCTTTTTTTCTAAAAAAAAAACGAATGTGGCGACTGTGTTATGAAAAGTAATTCCTGCACTGGTGCAGAAAAGTGTCACCGTCTGTGTATTGTAATTGTGTTTTTCTGACTAGTAACTTTGTAGGTAACATCAAATTTTTCATGTTTTTTACTGGGACGTGTCAATTGTACGTGAGCGATCACTTTTTAACTTTCGTAACTTTTCGAACGATCCCAGACAACGAGATCCCTTTCAAAATTACACGAAATTAATCCACATTATTAACCAGCCCTCTGAGATTATCACTGAAATTGAGATTGATAATCCCTGTGTAAAAGCTTAGAAATAAAATGAGCATTAGCGCATGTTACCTCTAATGTAAAAAGAAGATGTATGTATCTTCATACTATCGCAAAATTCACGTGCCAAGCCTATAGGTTGTAATAAGGGTAAGGTATACATTTTTTTAATTATTTGCGTCTGGAAGTCAACATTGCTGATTTGTTGAATGGTACTTCGTTCATATTGAGGTGAAGGATAAAGCATACTTACACTCTGCGTTACCCTTTTAGAATGAAAAACGTTTATTTAATTTGAATAATTTAACTACACGAAAAATAAGGCAGGCACCGGTGGCCTTATTAGACAAGGGTTTTGACCGGAATGCTGCCGTAATTCACGAGGAAACCTGAAATCTACATACATATATATAAAGGTGTAGGTAGGCAAATACAGTTGTCTCTTTTATGTATAAATAAATATCTTGGGAGTGTCTTGGGACATCTTCTTGGATTCATAAAAAAATCAGAGCAATTCCGATACAAGTTGAAGTTAAAATGGGTTTCACTTATCCTGTAGACATTTTAAAAATATATTTGAATTCAGCAGTTTACAGTAGTTTCTATAAAAAATGAAACCCGATCTGTATTATTTGACTGAGAGTATAGTTTAAGCAATCCGGGTTCAAACTCAATAAACAATTAGACACAACACGCAAGACGCTAGTTGATAAATGATATAAGTATTATATTCTCCTTCTATGCATTCTCGTATTGCAACCATATAGGTATAAATAATAATGAATAAATATAAATATCTTGGGACATCTCACACAAATCTAAGGTAAGGTAAGTTCAATTAAGGCTTGTGATGCGGGTACCAGACGACGATATATTTAATAGATAGATATATATCAATAGATCCTTAAATACTTGTGACAAATATTATTTGTCACAAGTATTATACAGTAAACCTTAATAATATTTGTGACAAATAAATACACAAATAATGCCCTCGCCGGGGTTCAAACCTAGCTCGGTAGGCAGGGTCACTACCAACTAGGCTACGGAGGCTGACATGATGGGAAAAAAATATTACACCCGCTATCTCAAAGGGGTGTTAACACGAAATATCGCAGTACGTGCTTATCGCACCCAGCGACGTCTATAGAAAGGTCCTTTCAAGGTTCGACCCTACATTTTAAGAGTATTGAAATTTACGAGTATCCTTTGAGTGTTTGCCCGACATGACGAGCGTGACATACTTACGTACCTAAAGGTCTTAAAACGTGTAAAAAGGTGAGATGATGATGTATGATTTAGAAAAGTGTTTTATTATGTGAATAACGCGTCGTGATATCAGCCGATTCAAGGTGGCCGCCTTTGACTTCTTTTACTTATTATATTATGTAAAGGTAACCTGCGAAATACGTGGTTTTATTCATAGACATTTCTTGGCGTCTAATTTAATTATTTTATTAGTAACTGTGACTTTATGATGATGTCGAAAACTATAGGCCTATTTAGTGGAGCACTGAAGGCGTTATAAACACTATAAAAACTACTTGCTCATGCTCACTACTAATAATTTCAGTTTGTCAATAATTACTGTAGTATTTAAGACTTGTTATGTGTTATGTAGATAGTATTCATAAAAATGAATGTAAATGTATTTGCTACGCCCATCAGGGTTCATGTTTCAAAGGTAAAATATGTTATTAATTTTTTTTTATTCAATTAAGCTTATTACTCGTAATAAGCATTTTCGAATCGTCTGACATTATCAAGAGAGAGAAAAAAATTCTACTACTGGTTCAAACCCTACACCGTCCCTGAGAAGAACCAGTAAGAAACTCAGGTGGACTTATTTTTTCAAAACAGTATAATAATACATCTTATTAAAATAACATGCATTAAAAAATTTATTACTTACAAAAAAACAATGTACCTATAGGTATATTTTTTATAGACATTTAAAAAAAAGAAAAAATAAATAAAGGAAATAAATAAATAATTATTATTGTACAAGTTCACAGTCTTATTAAGCATCTATATCTATACCTACTACCTACTAGAGATGTAAAGGCCTATTCACGAGCGCAATTTAATAAATACATGATAACTAAAAGGGAAAAGGATAATAAGGGAAGCGTCGTAAACGGGAGTAGGTATATTTACCGTTCTCTCTAGCTGACAATGCAATGTATTTGTTGGCAGTAAACTCGATCAGCGGATTAACAGATCCGTCATCATTGATCAGCGCAACAATGGACCGAACTTCGCGTGATGCCTACTCAGCTGAAAGTTTTCAACCCGTTCGGGCGTACCTTTACATCATTTTTAGTCGAAATAATAACAGTGTTATTCTATTTCTCGTCGGGAAAATTAATAAATATAATTGGGATAAAGTGCAATTTCTCTTTCAACACCCAAATTACCTTATAATATATAAAAATACTTATTAATTCTGAAACTATACAATATATTCTACACTACACTATCATTGTTGCAGCGAAATTTTCACGATAACTGTATTATTTATGTAAATGTTTGAAAAATGTCATATCCCTCATACTGTATTAATACTGTAGTATTATTATTCTTACTTATGTATATCCGAAAACAATGCCACTTAAATCTCTTGTGCTTATGTCCTAGTGGGAATTGTTTCAGGATGTAGGTAGTACTTACTTTGTAAATCGCACTTCATTTAGGTACTTTCTTGTATCTATCTGCCTATGTTTGTTTTTTTCCCAATAAATAAAATAAAATAAAACACCTGCGTTACTTTTTTTATACCTTATATTTTGTTATAAAAAACTGCTGCTGGCAGAGTATCTGCTTCCGTTTATCAACAAAAAACATTCGGAGTAAACATATTGAAAATAAAAATTGCTGTTTTATTTTATTTCATAAAAATATGCTAATAAATCCTTGGGTGAAGATGGTAACGCAGTGGTAAAAACAACAAAATTACTCGTGCTAAAACAGTGAAATTACAGATAAATATAGAATTTTATGACATCATATAGGTATATTACGTTAAATGTTAATTTTATTATTTTAGCAAAATAGTGTAATTTTCTCATCAGAGTCATCAGTTTTCTAATTTTTCTGCGTTATAACTCGATTTTTTATGTGAGTAGGGACAAGTTTTTAGGCATTAAAAAGTATTCTGGTCCAATTACGTGGTTAAGTCCCGTTATATACTTGTTACCGTAAAATATAGGCTACGGAGTCAAATAAAAAACGGTAACAGGGTGAATATATGAGCGTTTCAACCACCTAATTTTGGTGGCACCTAATTTCTGCAAAAATGATTGCCGAAATTTCTATTCGTTACAATGCGCTACTTTGTCTTTTGAAGGAGGCACGGTACCTTATACAAATGACGAAGTACAACATTGAGACGTTTAGAAACTTCGGCAAAAATGATGCCACCAAAATTAGGCGGTTGAAACGCTGAGATATTCACCCAACATTTTTGCAATGCATTATGTAAAAAGAAAACATTTTAGCATTATTTTAATAGTTGGACTATGCAGAAAACTATAATGTAAATTAATTCCGCGCGATTGTGGAAGTGTCATTATCTATTCATAAAATTACCCTCACAAAGAGCTTTTTGAGCACAGGTAAATAAATAGTTATTTATTATACAAGGGGGCAAAGTTGTTGTTTAACTGTCGTGCCAATATTGAGACCTGAGCTAGCGAAAGATTCCAAAATTGAGCCACGAGCGTAGCGAGTGGTTCAAAAACTGGAATCTTGAGCATTGCGAAGGTCTCAAGGCACGAGAGTTGAACAAACTTTGCCGCCAAGTGTAATACAACTTTTTTCCCCTCACTATCGCGAGGAAATATGATTACAAATCTCATCCAAATGTAAATTAACTTAAAGAAACTATTGAAAACTCAATGTCGAAACGTATCGTAGAATAGAGTTACTTATGGAATTTAAATATTGCCAATGGCTTACAAAGTCACATGAGAAACGACCAATTTAACATGTGAGCTCCGATTGCGCATGTTTACTACGGTCATACAGATCCACTTATACTAGGCAGTAGGGGGCTATAGGAATTAGAGAAATGTCAAATTACTTTATTCACAAGTGTGTAAAAAGCGTTTTTACCCGCTCGTATTAAAGGATAAACGAGCGCTTTACGAGCTAGTGAGGGGAAAATATAATTTATTATTCAGTTTAGGCACATTACATGCACTTTTGAATGTCAAAGGGAATATTATCTCTGGGCTCAATATAATGTTAATGGTATTTCCAGTTCCACATTGTAGATAAAAATAAGGATACATAAAATCAATTATCTCTTTTTAAATTCGATATTGTTTATTCTTATCCTTGTTACGTCATGTTTATACTAACTACTTAAGGCTCGATTTCTCCAAGCTATTATTCGAGGAATATCGCTTAACTTACCTACTCTCAGTAACTAGTGTCAAATTACTATGGAGTTTTGACATTACTATCTAATCCAAGAATAACTTTTATTCTCCAAAATCTCCAAATAAAAGTTCAGTAAAATCGAGGAAAAAACACAAATAAAATAAAAATTTAAGAAAATAATTTTATATGTCCTACAATAACTTCTTAAAAATCTGTTCAATTTAGTGAATTTAATTATTTCAAACGATCCGTTAGTACCATCAGATCCAATTAATTGCTCTAAATCAAACCGCTATCCTAATACCTCACTTCCTCGAAGTATTTCAACTATCCTATATATTCCAATGAAATCCAGTATTAGGGAAGGGAAAAATCCGATTAGTGAAATAACGATGTTGAAATGGCACGGTAGACTAAATTCGCATTTACCTGCCGCTTGCTGAGGGTTTAGGGACACATGAGCGGGCGCCTAAATGCAGTACCCCCTCCCCTCCTCCCCTACCCCTTGCTTTCCCCCCGTAATGCCTATGCAATATTCCACAGAATTAGATTTGGATAGAAGAAACAAGTTCATTCATTTGTATGGCGGCCGAGCGTGTCAGATTTTGTACTGAAGTTGTTACTTGCCTATGATTTTAAATATGTCTCAGGCCTTTGAGTATTCATATTTTTTTGTGTTGTTGCAATTAATATTACTTAAGGAGGCATTATTAATGTTTTTGTTCACTCCAACTTGCAAAATTTGACGCCCGAAAGCTGCAAGCTGCGATTAAAGACGGACAACTCAGTGGATTTCACTGAGTTCATTTGACACGCTAAGTAGATACGTTTGCTTGATCTATGGTATATATGACATCTGTGCAATATTCATAACATAACCTATCTGTCTAGTATGCACACTGCACAGTCAGTCTTTATTACGATTTTAATATTGGATCTTTACCTATGAAATAGGCGTTTTTGGTCATAGACTTTAGTTGTTACCTAATTTTATTACCTAAAGAGCAGGGATTGGACAAATGTGCGTCATTGTTTGCAATAATATGGGCATGACTCTAAAATTGATTAACCCATTCAGCGCTAATCACGCAGCGTATGCGTGATTTTGCAACGCCGCTTAGCCACTGATCACGCACATGTTGCGTTATTTTGTTTAGTCGAATATCTCCATAATTTTTAAACTTATGGAATTAATATTGTCCATTTGACATAGTTAAAACATGAGGCTAAAATACCTTATACATATGTTTAGTACATTATTCCTGTATTCTACTTTTTATAAGCGCTAAACAAAAAATAGCGAATTCTGGTTTTTGTAAATACTTTTTCATTATCTAACAACTGTAATGAAATGTAAATAAATATTAAAATACAATATTACCATTTCCAGACAAAATATTATTATTTACGGTACTTTTGAGAATCACGCCAACGTGTTGTGATTCAGTGGGCGAAGCGTGTTGCATTTTGAGCTCTACTAGAATAACGGAACTCAAAAAATATACATATTTAATATGGACCTTAGCCCGCGCATGTACGGTTTATTTTGGCGTGATTCAAAATGGTGTTTACATTCTTTGTAAGATTATAACGACTTTACAGGGGTAATGGATAGCGGTATGCAGAATTTGTTTCTAACCAGCGAAATAACATGTATGTTATACCGAAATATTTAAGTTCGTAAATAATATAAGGAATATGCGTAATAAGGTATACAAATGTTTGATGGTTTTTTAAGTTTTAGTGAACAGACAGATCTAGTGCATTTATTTAGATGTACACGTACAGGTACTATAAAAATACTTCAAATAAAGTTTTTATACTTGGAAAACGGAAACTTTTTTAGCGTACATTATTTACTAATATGTATACACACGGTTATGTAGGTAGGTACAGTGAAAAGGACCGGGTTAGAAAAAATGCAATAAATAAAAATACCGATGTAATTGCATTTGTTTGACGATGCAAATATAGCTAGATGTATGCTTCAGTCGATAAACACACCCAAATGTCCTTATCTGTATGAAAACAAAATAGATACAATGGAGGGCGGCGACTTTGTTGACGGCGTAAATTTAAACATAGAAATTTGCGGCGACTTCAATGGCGAATAAATGGAATTTACACAAAAGATCCTTATCAGTTTAACCTTCCGATGTAGGCAGTTAAAGTTGACAACTGGTACCTGAATGAACCAAGACAATGGAAACAATGGATGGCGGCTACTTCTAATGACGATGCCCCTTTCAACAGATAAATGAAATTCACACGCAAAAGTTTTTATCGGCATAACCTAACGATTTCGGTAGTCTAAGTTGACATCTGGCATGTATAAAGACAGTGGCATGGCGGCGACTTTGATGACGACGTCCATTCATTTGAAAGTTTCAAAAGTCGGAATACCGATAGCGACTCAATACGTGGTTTAAGGCTTAGTACAGATATATAGATTAGTCTTGGCTCGTCCTATGACTATTGCACATCTTTGTTTCGTGATCTTGTGTGTCGTGTGTATTGTGATTCTGTTTTGACCTGGCTGTCGATTTTCTGAGCCCGAACCTGCATTCACCTACTGACCTGGCTATGAACACTGATAACCCGAACACGCTTTCCACGATTGACTTGGCTGTGAACTCTTTATCTCCAACTGCACTTGAAATGAACGACTCAATTTTGAACTTGGTCCCCGATTTGACTGCTCTAGGATTGGAGCTCACTGATGAAGAAAATGTATCAGGATATAATAGTGAGTATCATAATTATGGCCTTAAAACATTAAAAATAGCATTACAATCTTTCACCAAAGTAACTGTTTCTGTAGCCTAATAGTTAATTAGCTGATAACGCCTCAAAGGCAATGAAGTCCTCCATTTGGAATTGTTCAATTCAGAAAAAAAGGCAAATGAATAATATAAATAAATCAATATCGTAAAATGTGTTGCTTCGGGATTCCTTCTTTTCGCAGTCGAATTATCATGAAAACTGCGTAAATATGGAGTAATCCAACTAAGTTAACTAAATAATTCTGAATCTTCGACAAACAATATACATAATAATATATTAACTGCAAGCTCAGTGCAGTTTTTTGTGACAAAAAAATATTTTGTTTATTAGATGGTGCGATAATAATGTTCAACTTCATCGTTCAATTTCATCGATAAATTACCATACATTTTCTTTTTTGTGCTGACCATAATTAAATGGCGGCAATTTTAAAATTTCAAACAAGCGAATGCGAGTGCACGTGGTATTTCTAGAATTGTACGTTTGTTATCGGTCCTACCTTTGCAAAAAAATCTCGTTAGAGAGGTCATCAGATAAGCAAACTAATAAAGCTAATCATTTGACTCTACTATTTCAACAACAAGGCCAAAAACCGTAATTATGGTGTCATTTTTTAGCTAACATCATATACTAATAAATAACAACACCAAAAACCTATTTTAACGACCTAGTTTTCATGCAAAATAAAATGAATTGAAAAATTAAGGTGAATTTGTTAATATTTTTAATTAAAACAATTTTTTGGCCTTGTTGTGGAAATAGTAGAGTCAAATGATTAGCTTTATTAGTTTGCTTATCTAATGGATTTATGCGTCGTTGGACTAAAAGTAAATATGGCGATATATAAAAATGTCCACTGGCTTAAATTCGGGCGTATATAATTTTGACGAAGTATAAAAATGTTCACCTGTATATTAGACCAAATATAAACATGTTGCGACACTAGGCTAAAAGTAAATATGGCAATGTATAAAAATGTCCACTTGCATAAGTTCGGGCGTATATAATTTTGACGAAGTATAAAAATGTCCACCTGTATATGATTATTGGTGGTGATGAATTTGATCCGTATATGTATTATTATAATCCTGGACCTATAGTAAAGAAAGTAGTCATTTTTATATTCAGACTTGATTAGACTTAGACATTTGTACACTTTGAAAGTAGTCATTTTTATATTTCGACTTGATAAGACATAAACATTTTTATAATTTGATAGTAGTCATTTTTATATTCCGACTTGATAAGACTTAAGCATTCTAAAGTATTGGCTTTCTAACACTCGGACCAATTTTATTTTATATGTAGACATTTTTATACATCGCCATATTTAATTTTAGTCCAACGACGCATAAATCATCTAATGATTTCACTAACGACATTTTTTTGCAAGGATAGGACCGATAACAAACGTATAATTCCATAAATACCACGTGCACCCGTATTTGTCTGTTTGAAATTTTAAAATTGCCGCCATTTAATTAACGTTGGCACAAAAAAAATGGTAGTTTATCGACGAAATTGATTGTAGTTTAAGTCCTTAAAAGCTCCGACACCGCTAACCAAACACCCTGTATAAAGTTAACTACATCACAAGTGAAATTGTGTTGACCATTTATACTCTGAGAGGTACTTAATTTATGTTGGTTATAATTAGGAATTTTTTTGTGAGTACCAACCCCGATATCACAAAAATAAATCATCTGTTAAGTATAAATTCTGCAGATATGATTGAAATTTATAAAACAGCAGTCATTGTTTCGCGATGACAACTTAGAGTGTAAATAGCAAATAAAATTTCACCCCGTCATATATTTATTTCAACAAATAAATATTCCGATATTTATTTCAACAAATAAATATTCAGATATTTATTTCAACAAATAAATATCTTACAATAGTTTATTAAAATAATTTAATTGGTTAAAGTAATTCCGGCATAACGCCATCCAATATGTACAACATCACGGGCGCGCGATACTGTGCGCCGCCGAGCCACTGAGTAACGCCACATGTGCGTGACTCTGCAATGGCAAGTTTGAATGTATGGTAGCGCGCCGTACTTGGATCGAGAGTTCGAGCGTCGCCCTGAATGAATAATCAAACGAATAATTTCTTGAAATTTGATTTCGAACCTTTAAGGTGACTATTCAAAAAGGTTTTCATAGTTACCGGTGTCAAATATTATGTAATTTTCTGAAAATGATTAAATTCAAGCAACTTGGGAGTCATGTCCATATTATTGGGAACAATGACGCACATTTTTCCGATCTCTGCTAAAGAGTAACTTAGATATAATAAGTTTTTTTTTCATAGTAATAACTGTTTTTTTTCCTGCAGTGATATTCTAAAATAAGCTTTGAAAACAACTCTTGCCATATCCAGCCCGTTTATAATATGTTTGGAATAGGCATACATTTATGATAGTAGGTACCTTGTTTTATGAAATAGAGATATACAAAACACGCCTTAGAAGTGTTTAATATTACTGGCAAAATTTGGATTATTTTGATTTTGATATCAAAAAAATATACACAAAGTTCATTGAATGGCAAATAGACTTTTCACTAAATTCTCCATACAAAACGCCAATTTCATAGGTAATGGCCTAATATAAGGGCATGAATATGTGGGTTAAGTGTAGCAATGTACAAGTTGCAGAACATTTTCAAAATTGAGGGAACATACTCGGAAATTTCCGAGAATTTTCATGAGAATTTAAGAGTAAGTTCTCGTTGAGAATGTTTCCATGAGAACTTATAAAAAAGTGTTATGAAGAACAATATATTTCACATTTGAGTGAATAATGCATAAAATGTACCTTAAAAGGCACATGCCTTTTAAGGTACATTTTATGCATTATTCACTCAAATGTGAAACCCGTTAACCGGTCCCATAAACCGTTGTATATATATACAACGGTTTTGGCATGATTAGACTGCTTGTAAAATTTAAATTGCCGAGGACATTCTTTATAGAAGTTTCGAAACTATTATGAAACTTCTCCTCGGTACATTGCTAGTTAAGTGTAAAATATTTGTACATAGTTAAAGGCTTTCATGAAAACGTAATTTAACGTAACATTTTTACGTTACGAGGTTAGGTCTCTTCACTAACATGACTAGTTAGGTAGTCATGCTAGTGAAGGGAAAAAGTAGATATTAAAATTATGCTGCTCTTTTATTTATATTTATTGAATACTGTGACTTAATGTTTTAATAAAATCCATTACAACGCTAGGTTGTAATTACGCATTTACGGGCCTCATGGGCTTGTAATGACGCCACTATGTGTGATACAAAACATTTTTGCTTTTTAATCGACCTAATTAGATGTGACAAAACTCCCATTATGTATTTGGAAGGATAAGGAAGAAACATGTTATAAATAGTATATGGTTTCAATAATAAGATCAAGTTTTTTCATAAAAAAGTAAATACTAAAATATCACCAGCTAAACTGAAATATGACATCTTGTCGGCTACGAAGCTATGAAGCGAGGAGCGGCGAACAGAATATTTCAAGTGATAAATCGATTTAGCCGGTATTCAAAGGACGCTACAGTTTATCTGCTCTACACTATCCCCCTTATTCATAAACGTCTGCTAACTTAACAAGCCGCTAAGTATTGTTTGTCCCTTTTGCTCTTATGGACACATTGTTAAGACCGAAAGGGACAAACAATTATTAACGGCTTGTTAAGTTAGCAGACGTTTATGAATAAGGGGGTATAAATATAACTCTATCGTGTCAACAAATTGCTTTATAAAGTATAAATTCTCTCGCGTTATAAAGTGTAAGTAAAACTATTTTGAAGATAGCCAGCCGTTTTTGAATAACTACGAAACCCTACGCTGAGCTTCGCCCGACATGCCGTGGCAGTTTTTTATTCAAATAAATAAATTAAGTTCCAATAGTAAAGTAATCGTGAAAACACAAATAATATTATTTTTATTAACTACTTAAATATTTTGATTTGTACTTTTTTTCCCATTAGTCACACTATATAAATTATAAATATTGGATGTCATATGCCAAAGAAAAAACGACCAAGATCACCATCGTCCGAGGTGGGAATCGAACCCAGTGCTCAGCTTTCGCGGTTGATGCCTGCGAGCGGTGCAGAGTATGGTTAAAGGTGCCTAGTCTTGTAAGGGTTTGCATATACCCAAGAAAATTTACTGGTGGTTGCTAAGACCGAGTGGCCGAGCGGTGCAGGCATTAGCACGTGGGTTCGATTCCCACCTCGGACGTTGGTGATCTTGGTCGTTTTTTCTTTGGTTATATGACATCCAATATTTATAATTCTAATAGTACTTATAAGTTCTAACATAGAAAAACAAGATTTCTGTTACCGCAAATAAATTCTACATACGTAGTTAATATAATGGCCGCAGGGCAGCTTGTGGCGAGCTGTTGGGGAGTAACGACCCCACGGACCCGAGTGCTCCCGAGAGTCGGTCAGGGTCCCCGCCTCCGGCGTGTCTTCGTCGGTCGGAGTGGAACCCCAAGGGGACCCGTAGGACTCTCAGCTCTGGCTTGCCTTAACTGGCCGTCCAGAGAGGAGTCGTCAGAGCTATATGCTCCAGGGGTGGAAGTGTAAATTTGCATAAGTCGCGAGTTGGTGCAGCGGCTGTCAAGCCACTGCGCAGAAAGCGGTGTACACCTCTCTACACTCCTGAGCCGCCTACACCGGTGTTGCCCCTGGCTGTCTCTTGTGACGGCATTTACGGGGGCCCATCTAGTCGGTGGCGAGTCACCGCCTGCCTCGATAGCAAAGAGAAATCATTGTTATGGCAGGTGTCCGGACCTCTTTTCTATAGATCCATTTCTGATCCATCCATCCTCCATCACCATAGCCCATTAGTCTTTTCCATTCCTTCTCAATAGTCTCTATACGCCTGCTGGGACCGGTTTACGGATATGTATTTGTGCCCGTGAATGGGTTGCAGCAGGTGTACAACACAGCAAATTTCTCCAAAGGGCCTCTACGTGTTGGATCTATATCCCCGCGCAAGCCTATCAAAAAACCGGGATTTGTAAGCCCGTGATCCTCAAGGAGATACAAATATAATATAATAATAATAATAATAATTTATTTCTTTAAAAATCAGTACAAAGTTGAATAGTGGCTGGCGTCTCCATTTAAGTTATTTACAAAAATAACTTGTGCTAGGAGGCACCGCTCTTCCATAGCTACATTTTATATGGTATTATAAATCTGCAACTTATATAGTTATACTACACATATATATTTTGTTTGAGGTTGACTTTGACAATGTTATCCAATCTATCAAGCGCAGGACACGAGGCATGAGCGAGCGACAGACAAACAACGTGAAAAATATGCTTAGAATGTCCACTAGTTAATTCAGCCTATGGCCAGCCATTTTTGTCTTTTCACGAGCTCTTCACATACATCATCAGCCTAAATCAGTCCATATTACACTGTTGGACAACGGCTTCTCCTATTGCCTATGCGTATATGGACGCATTAGGAGGTAAATGCTCATAATCGCCGCTGGGCAAGCGGGTCGGCGGTCGCAGTAGTGTGTCCACTCTAATGATGCTGCTGCCCATCATCAATCTTCAAGCTCTTATTTAACTTGTAATAGATGTATTATATTATGTTACCTAGTATCTTAATATATAAACCTGGGACCTCCAGCTTCGCAGGCTGGGTCACTACCGACTAAGCTTCAGAGGCCACAAATAGTACTTTACTTAAAACTAAAGTACTATTTGTGGTCTCTGAAGCTTTTTTAGTCGGTAGTACTTTAATTAAAAGTAAAGTACTATTTGTGGCCTAAGTTTTTAGTATTGTACTTTTTAGTTTTATGCACATTGCCAACAAATGTCTGTTTTTCTTTTGTGTTAAGTTGAATTTGTTTGTTACTCCGTATTTTTAATCATGTATGCGTGTTAAAATCTAGTGGCAACTTCATTGATTTATGTATTAATCAGCGTGATTATGTTTAAGAATAAATGTATCGTTTGTGCCCGAATAAACATTAAAACATAGTAGGTATACGAGTATGTAGGTATATAAATAATTGTCCCTTAGTGTTGATTGATGGAGTAACTGATATATTTTATGTTCCAGTGATTCTTGGTCGCATTAATTTATTCGTGAGCTCCGAGGCTGCGAGATTCTCAATAAGATTAATATTAGATTATGATGTAATCAATCATTAGGTTGTTTGGCCATTTTCATAGGTCATAGAAGTTAGAGCCTAATGAGCAACGTAGATAGTTAATCCTAGGAATTGGTACAGGCATTCATATAAGTATATTTCGTTTTTTAGGCTGCGTGGTGATGGCTATAATACTACATTTATTTGTCACCACCCCAATTTTTCCCGTGAGCGTCGTAAGGGTCGACTAAGGGATTGAAGTGTCGCTTACCATTCAATTATTTAAGATCCAGGACGGGTTAGTGTCATCATAATGGACACATTACTGCGATCACCAACCAGCTTGCCCAGAAATTATGGGCATTTCTCCTAATGCGTCCATTCGAATAACTAATAGGAGAGGCCTACGTCCGGCAGTGGACTGTAATAAGCTGATAATGTGAGGATGATTCCGTTGTTTTGGCATGAGAAGGTAAGCGTCCAAGCATGTTTTAAATTTCGCATTTCCAGAATACACATGGTAACGGGGTTTAACAAAACTAAATAGAAAATTTAAAAATATATGGGCTGCGATGACCTACCTTAATACCATTTAAATATTTAGCGAAACGGGTTACTAACGTACCTAATATAAGTCGATAATTGCTTGACAGTTTTCGGTCCATTTAGAGGATCATCTTCAAGGAGTACCCGCGACCAAGCTCGACGTGTACTGACGGGCTAACGTCGGGCTTTATCAACTCGATCAATTTTTCAGCAATTATCGACTTAAATTACATGAGTAACCCGATGTTTGAGTCGATCTTTCTACTACCTATACGTATAGGTGCCGATTATACGTGCCACATCAGAGGCAGCCAAGTTCAAAGTAAATACGATGTACGTACAAACAGAATATGCCGAATATGTTTAACGAACCAGGAAAGCTAAACTACGGAATGTGATTGGCCTCTCACGTGACTAGTTTTATAAATATAAAGGTACATTTAGACCAAGCGAGCATTGGCTCATTCTATCCCCCACTCTACGAAATTCGTTGGTTACACAAACGATTCGTCGGAATTCGTTGATTTCGTAGAGTGGGGGATAGAATGAGCGAATGCTCGTTTGTTCTAAATGCACCTTTAAAGTGCATTCAGACCAAACGAGCATTCGCTATTCTAACCCCCTACTCTACGAAATTCGATCGTTAAAACGCAACGTGATTCGTTGATTTCGTAGAGTGGGGGATAGAATGAGCGAATGCTCGTTTGGTCTAAATGCACCTTTAGATAGATAGATAGAATACTCTTTATTGCACGCCTTAACAAAAAAGAAAACATGGTTAAAACAAACGATTATACATAGAGGTACACAACAGGCGGTCTTATCGCTATAATTAATCTCTTCCCTAAGACAACCTCTGGGTAGCGGAAACAAATTAAAATAGTGAAACAGTAGAGTATTGGGACATCTTACGCAAATCGACCCAGTCCCACGGTAAGCTCAATTAAGGCTTGTGATGGGGTAGGTACTAGGCGACGATATATACATATAATAGATAGATACATATAGATACTTCATTACATAGACAGCCATGACTAAGGAACAAATATTTGTGATAATGATAAATACTCAAATAATGCCCTCGCCGGGATTCGAACCCGGAACCTCCACCCGTGGACCCCGGACACTGTAAAGGGTCCAAAACATCCGGTTCTAATGAATATAGGCGATATAATCCATAAATCGCCTATCTCAGTCACTGACGGACGTAGGCTTCTCCTATTATACTATACATAAGGTCGCATTAGGAGGCCTATAATCGCCAAGCAAGCGGGCAATAATCGGGCAAGCGGGTTGGCGATAATGGCGATTGTGTCTACTAAGGTGACGGTTCCGGGTTCGAATCCCGGCGAGGGCATTATTTGTGTATTTATTTATCACAAATATTTGTTCCTTGGTCATGGCTCTCCTTGTATGTAAGTAGATATATTTATATACAATACTTTATTGCACACCTCACACGTAATAAAAAATAAAAGTACACAAAACAAAAGTAATACAAAAAACAGAGGTCACAAAAGGCGGCCTTATCGCTAAAAAACGATATCTTCCAGGCAATCTTTGGATAGAGGAGACACGATTACAAAATTTAGGTAGTAAGTAGGTGGTGCAGAAAATGGAAAATATTTAAAATGAATACCAACAACTCAAACAAAAATATACGTATCTATCTTTTCTATTACATATCGTCGCCTAGTTAAGTACCCACATCACAAGCTTAAATTGAGCTTACCGTGGGACTTGGTCGATTTGTGTAAGATGTCCTAAGATATTTATTTATCTTAGTGAAAACTAGTTTTCGTAGTCACATTATATTGATTTCTCGTATAAGCTAAAAGGCTTAATGTGTTTTCTTTAAAACGGTTACCAATAACACATTGAAGGTTAGATCATCAAAATGACTACGTAGCTGCGTAGTTTTAATTGTTTCTTCTGTTTATCTAATAATTTAAACATTGAATGTTATTGGGTAAGCTTTTGTAATAACATAACATAGTAAAACAGTTGAGCAATCTAGCTCAACTGTGATTGTTGAGCGTCTGCTAAGCAAAACAATTCTAGATCATTCTAAAATTCGTCGCAGAAAATCGTCTATGAAATAAACAACTAAGGCGGAAGTACTATAGTGCGCAACATGTCAACAGAGAATAATTATTTGAATCACGATAAAAGCTCATATAATATGTTTTGGGATAGGAGTTTGTTAGTTTTGTTAAATAGTATTTATTTTATAGGGTGACGATATCAAAATATCTCAAAATTGTACATTTTCTTAGTCAACTCCATTGTATGAGTAAGCGTCAGGTGCTTTAGCTGGCAGTCCCAATAGATGGCATTTCAGTACAAGTTTCAATGTCACATATGTATTGGGACATTGGAAATATTAACACTCAGTCCTAATAAACGTCAGCCTGTCTTAAAATTATGTAAATAACTTAGATATAAGCTAATTATTTCAAAGTTGGGATATTAAGCATTAAAGGTTACATTAATCATTGTTTTAAATGCCCTAATAGTTGATTTTATCTTACTCGCTGTGTGGCAGGCTTGGTAGTGCAGTGTTCGCATTACGTAAACTTAAGCCGTTGATTTCTCGTGATGCCTTAAGGCAGGTGTACTTCTCACACTTCCACTCGCTTATGGCGTATGGTGTGATTCTGTGGGGAAACTCGACCGATGCTGAGAGAGTGTTACGCATGCAAAAACGGGCGTTGAGAGCTATCCTTGGCCTCAATCAGAGGCAGTCTTGCAGAACCCTGTTTTCAGAACACCAAATAATGACACACTACTCTCAGTATCTTTATGAGGTAATTATTATACGCGAAGAAACCTAGGACAGCTTAGGCGAGTGGAAGTGAAGGGTAAATGCCTTCGAAGCACGGGAAAGCTTCGGACTGTGCCGCGTCGAACAGCACTACAGGCAAAAAACGCACGAGTCATAGGGCCCACCTATTATGAGCACCTGCCCGTCGATATAAAAAATGAAAAAAATGAGGAAAGGTTTGCAAGAAGACTGAAGAACCTTCTGTTGGAAAAGGAACTATACTCAGTAAAAGATTACATGCAAATAATAAAATAAATTTTAGACAAATTTTCTAGACATTCATTATTATTCTATCACATATATATTTTTTATTTTCTTCTATAATTGACATTGATACGTACTAATGATAGTATTGCAGCTTGACTCATTTTTCTGTAATTTATTTTAATTATTATTTTTATTACTATTGTATTATTGACATTGTTTAATTTTGATTTGTACTATCTAGTACCAAATTTAATGTATTTTTTTTACCAATTTTTACTACATTGACATTTTGATTATTTAAGCATTGCTTGTTTTCTATTTTAATTGTATTTTAATTTTTTATTTCATATATTTTTATTAACGATCTTTATACGAAGTGTAATATAAGCTGAAATGTAAATTTTAATTATGTGAAATTTGTATAAATGTGAGAAATAAACTAAACTAAACTAAACTAAACTTATCGATGGCAACTCTAGCTATAATGACGAGTATTGGTACAGCGTCGGGTACTAGTACTTCCACCTTATCTTAACATAATACTATAAGGGCCTCGGCAAAGAGTACGATTTTGTACCGTTTTGCGTAGAAACTTTAGGTTCAGCGCACGAACATTATTTGCTGTAATCGCGAAACGTCTGGTTGACATAATTAAAGACCGAAGAACAGGCGATTTACTCATCGTACAACGCATCAGTATTGCGATACAGCGAGGAAATGGCACCAGCATCCTCGGTACAATGCCACAAGGGCCAATCTTAGATGTAGGTTGGGTAAGTTAGATTTAATATGTAAACTTTCATGACTTAATTGCACAGTTTTGAAAATAAAGTATCCGAGTAAACTTACTTCAATTTACCTCTATGTTACTTACTATTCGTTATAAATAATGTTTTAAAATATTGTGGATCTTATTTAATTCAAGATATTAAACTAAACATTTTAAAAGACATTCAAAAAAATTCACCCTTAACTTGGCAGTATACTTTAAAAGATACGTACTTTTTGACCCAAGTTTTGGAATTTTTGGAAAAAAAATATGTTTTCATACATAATAAATGAAATAGTAAGTGTGAGAGAACCTTAAGAATAACATAAACTTTAATCTCATGTGACCGACGGCACATGTCAAAATAACTACCTAGCATTTGAATGTAATAATGATTGCAATACACTTGTTCAGTCATTCAACTTATTTTTTTAATAACTCAATAACAGTAAGAGTTAAGACACTAGTTTCTTAGATAAATTAATTATATTTGACCTAAATAAGCTTCCCTAAAAATTAAAAGCAAATGAAGAAAAACACCTTGTATAGCGTTCGGAAGAGACATGAATCCAGCGTCTACCGGCAATCTTTATAATGGCATTTTTACTTCAAGGGACACCCAATTAGCTTAACTCTCACAAAAAAGTTAACTTCGATGTCAGTTTTGTAACGACAATTAAGCATGAAATATAAAGCTCCTTTGTCCATCTTGTAGGTATCTTAAGACTTCTTTTATTTGATGTAGATATTGTATACAATCCAAGCATTCGTCTGTACGGCTAAATAGTTCATCTACTCTTCCTTTACAACAAACGATAAAGAGTTGTTTATTCTCTAAATAGTTCACAAAGAAGCAATTAAAAGTTTAACCCCTTCAGTGAAGCACCGATCGCGTCGGCGACAACACCTGCTTGAGGATTAATCACTTTAGCAACTAGTTAGCTACACTCTGTATAACAACTTGTAGCTATGTACAGTTGTTAATAGATTTAGCTTTACCTTACACACATAAACATGTTTCTAAAAGATGTTAATATGTCAACACCAGGAATAATCATGAAAAGTGGGAAAATGTATGTATCACTTTTCGAATTTATTATCATTTAAAGGTATTTATCATTTTAGCTACGAGTTGAAGCCGTGTGGTGACGGCGGTAAGAATACATTTGTGACCACCCCAACTCCTCCTGCAGGTGTCGTGAGAGTCGACTAAGAGATTGAAGTGTCACTGACCATTCTTTGATTTGATTGATGACGGGCAGCAGCGTCATCATAGTGGGCACATGACTGCGATCGCCAATTCGCTTGCCCAGCGTGGCGATTATGGGCATTTACCTCCTAATGCGTCTATACGCATAGTTAATAGGAGAGGCCTACGTCCGGCAGTGGACTATCATAGGCTGATGATGTGATGTGATGAAAGGTATCTTTCAACACTTGATTCTAAATACATTTTGTCAAAATAAACTAAAGCTTTAAGTATGAAAATGAAACTTATTGTAAGATTTTCTGTAAAACACGCCCGCTGACTATAATTGCAATTCACTATGGTGTAAACAGACATCTAGGTACATATCAACTTCATTATCAATCTTACCTTAACCGTAGACCAATTAGCATAACCACAAACATTATTCAATTTCAAATTTATTTCTAAAAATTGTCCAAACTGCAAATTAAAAAAAAATGCAAATTCAAAAATGAATACAGACGTGAAGACTTGGCTTTCCATACAGTCTATTTTTACCAGAGTTATACGTAAGTATATTCATATGATTATTGATTTAATATTTAGACATAAGTACCTTAACAGTAAAGCAAGTAGCATAATTATCTTAATTATTATTTAAACATACCTTAACAACAGTAGAGCAATCAGCACTAGGTACCACAAACATTATTATTATTAGTTATAAAAACACCGGCTTCTTTTTAAAAGATTTCAAAAGACATTAAAAAAAGTCAATGAATGTCCGTAAATAAATATAAACAAAGATACCTAACCTATGTTTATATTTACGTACATTCATTTGTTTATGCACTTAATTTGAAAACTTACCTCAACAGCAGACCAATCAGCATAACCACAAACATTATTAATAAAACCGCTTCCTTTTCAAAAGTTGTCAAAACACAAATTAAAAAAAAAGTTCCCGCGTGTTTATCGCGTTGGTTCACGGCGTGGTGGCGCGCGGGGCAACTTCGGGCAGACTTGCGGCGCGAGGCCGGCCGGCCGTACCGCGCAGGCGTCGACTTCGCAAAAATTCCGTGCGGTAAACCAGAAACAGGTGTCTTTGGTTTTGAAGGTTTAGGGCCGATGTTTAGCTTGTTGTTGATCGCTATCATAAATAAATATCTTGGAACATCTTACACAAATCGACCTAGTCCCACGGTAAGCTCAATTAAGGCTTGTGATGTGGGTACCAAGCGACGGTATATATAATAGATAGATACTTAAATACAAAGACAGCCATGACCAAGGAACAAATATTTGTGTAAATGTAATGTATGTATAAATATGTATAAATGTATGTATAAATACACAAATATTGCCATAGCCGGGATTCGAACTGGGAACCTCCAGCTTCGTAGGAAGGGGCACTACCAACTAGGCTATGGAGGCTGACAAATATCATGACTAGAGATTTGAGTTAAATTATAGTTCGGGAAATATTATTTGACCGATTCTTATCTTACTTACGACCTTTTGTTTCGCATCATTAACAATATAAAAGTGCTAGACTGCTGATTGTCTAGTAAGTGTTAACGCAAAACAAAAGGTCGTAAGTAAGATAACGTCGGTCAAATAATATTTCCCGAACTATACTAGGTGGACATTTTAGAGAGAACAATCCAATTAAAAAATTGCGGTAGGTATATTCCTACTCAGAATGACGAAATATTTCAACCTAGGATAAAAAAAACTACGAGAAAATAGTTTCGTAGCCTAGTTGGTAGTGACCCTGCCTACGAAGCTGGAGATTCCGGGTTCAAATCCCGGCGAGGACATTTTTTGTGTATTTATTTATCTTATCACAAATGTTTGTTCCTTGGTCGTGGCTGTGTATGTATCTAAGTATCTATGCGTATCTATCTATTATATATATCTTCGCCTGGTACCCACATCACAAGCCTTAATTGAGCTTACCGTGGGACTAGGTTGATTTATTTATTTATAAGGAGATAAAACAGAAACAGTCACAAGAATACATCGTATTGGAGCGTTACAGTATTTAGGCACAGACGTTTCCTTAAACTTATCTCACTGTGAACACAAAAGTTATACACAAATTCGTAAGCATGCTGAAAATGTTTGACAATTCCAAGTAAATATAACGTGAGACTTAACACTAATTACAAATTACAACAGGTATATTTCTTTTACTGTAGTTTTAAATTTTGAAAGGGAGCAAGAAAATATATCTATATTATTAAGGACCGTATTGTGGTGATGGCACATCCTGTAAATTGGAGCTCGCTTGCCGGCATTGGTCTTTATTTTAGGAAGGCTGAATAGGTCTTTCGATCTTGTGCATTTACCCGATGCTCGGAATCGAATACATGACAACAATTGTGGGCAGATGATGTGTCCAGTACATATGTTGCGCAACATAACAATGTCTGCGATGGTTCGTCTATCCCGAAGAGATAGCATCCTCATGTCTGATAGCGTGTGACAGTAGGAGCGACGCGGTAAACGCATTTTATATGCCACGTAACGAACAAACTTTTTTTGTACCATTTCTATTTTATTAATATAGATATTATAAAATGGGTTCCAAGCTATTGAGGCATATTCAAGGTTGGGACGGACTAAGCAATTATATAAATATAAAAGACTGTTTTTTTGTTTGAAACGTTTTGAAATGCGCATGATAAAACCCAACATTCGGTAAGCCTTCTGAAGGATATGGTCGATATGAAAATCCAGTGTCAGTTTAGTATCCAGAATCAGTCCCAAGTCGCGTATTGTAGTAACGTTTTCTAGGCCGTGATTGTTAAGGTTGTAGCAACTCTGAGTGACGTGAATTTTCTTTGTAAAAGTTATGTATTTGCACTTGTCATATGCTAAGAGCAGTTTGTTGTCTATACAGTAATCATTAAATCGATTCAAGTCTTCCTGAACAAGTTGAACGTCAGTGTCTGATTTAATTTTTCTGTAGATTTTCAAGTCATCAGCATACAACAAGAAGTCACAGTGGTTAAAACAAGACGAAATATCGTTAATATATAAAATAAACATGAGTGGGCCAATAATTGATCCCTGCGGGACTCCAGACGTGACTAGGAATGGTGTTGATAAATACCCATTAACTGCGACAGTTTGGATGCGATTCTGCAGGTAAGAGGCAAACCACCTGAGAAGATTTCCCTTGATTCCATTGTATGATAACTTCTTTAGCAGAATTAGGTGATCAACCTTGTCAAAAGCTTTTTGAAAGTCCGTGTAGATAGTGTCTACCTGCTCTTTAGCGTCTAAGGACCGAAATACTGAGTCCAAAAATAATGCCAAGTTTGTAGCGGTGGACTTGCCTTTAACGAAGCCGTGTTGTTCATCAATTATGTTGTTTTTGACCAAGTCAAAGACTCGCCCATGTACCAGCCTTTCGAAAACTTTGGGAATGCAAGATAATATAGAGATTGGTCGATAATTTTGAACACAGTCTTTCGGTCCCGATTTAAAAAAGGGTGTTATATGCGCAACCTTCCACCTATCTGGGAACACACCATTCAGTAGGCAGTTGTTAAAAATGTGTTGCAGTGGCTGTGCTAGCGCTTTACCAGCTCGCTTAGCAAACACTGGGCTCAACCCATCCGGACCAGGGCCTTTGTTCTCGTCGATCTGCTTCAGGGCCGAAAGAATCTCAGATTCCGAAAAATAGAGATTGTTCAGTATGTTTGGGCTATTCCCATCAACTTGTTCTAATATATCAGTAGCGTAAGCTTCAGAACTAACAGGTTCGTAAACTGAGTGGAAATAATTAGCAAACATATTACACATAGTTTTTGGGCAGTTAGAAATCGTAGTATCATATTTTATGACTTGTGGGAAACCTGTATTGGACTGCTTAAGGCATGATGAGTACTTCCAAAATTGCTTTACGTTTGTCCTAAGAGACTTTTCTACATTGTCAATGTAACTGTTGTGACACTTGGTTAGTAAATGTTTTGCTCTGGACCTAAGCAAGGCAAATTCACCGAATGATTTCTGAAATGAATCTGAATCTGATTTGTGAAAGATGTCCCAAGATATTTATTATTAAAAAAAAAACGGAAAACAAAACATTAGACTCTTTCTTTTCTCCTAGGAGAATCGACAGAGCGCGTGATTCTAAGCAGGGAAAACTTTGTCGACGTGACTAATATGTGTCAACATCATCGGCCTATGATTGTCCACTGCTGGACGTAGGCCTCTCCAATTAATTATGCGTAGAGACGCATTAGGAGGTAAATGCCCATAATCGCCATGCTGGGCAAGCGGATTGGCGATCGCAGTAATGTGTCCACTATGATGACGCTGCTGTCCATCATCAATCTTATAGAATGGTCAGTGACACTTCAATCCCTTAGTCGACTCTTACGACACCCGCAGGAGGAGTTGAGGTGGTGACAAATGTATTCTTACTGCCGTCACCACACGGTCGACTAATATGTACACTCACTAATAATAATGTATACCTTTACCAAATTGCAAATTTCTAGTACTAACGGCTGCTGAGCTACGCTGAGACAGACGGACACATGGACATAGCGAAACTATAAGTGGTTTTCTTACTAAGGAACTCTAAAAATAGTCCTAAATTATGTATTGACTATGGTAATGAGGTATTCTGCATTTAGTTTCGTAACTTTAGGTGTCTATTTAAAAATTTATCAAACGGGTTACTCACGTAATTTAAGTCGATAATTGCTCGATTGATTGAAACATATCGAGCAATTATCGACTTAAATTACGTGAGTAACCCGTTTGATAATAGTACATTTCGATGCAAGTGCAAAAAAAAAATTTCGACGAGTTAAAAAGAAGTTTTTTCATAACAAGTGCCTTAAGTAAAAAGACAAATTAACGCACGCGAAGTGTGCGCAAAGTTTACTTTTCCGCACTAGTTAGGAAACAAATTTAAATGTGTTTGAGTCTCACGTTAGTTATAATTTTAGGTGTCTACATTTGTAATGTCTACATTCTCTGAATTGATATCTCTTTTATGTACCTACGAAATATCATTTGTTATCAAGTATTTTTATTTAGATTATCTGTAGTTAACACCACAAAGCGAAACCTTAAGTTTCCATTACCGCTTAGTTTTCCGTTGCCATGAATATAATTGTGTCACAGACACTTCATTCATTCAAATTGGTTTAGTCATTCAGGCTAGACGGTAATTTCATTCAACTCAGAACTTCCTCTTGGATAAGTCCGGTATTATTAGGAATCGCAGATAGATAGTTAACTTTATTTATTTTTTCTGGATGTAAAAAAAAAACAAATAATTATGATTCACTTTTTTTGTATTTTAATTTTAGTTTTATTGTTTTAATTTTGAACTATTTCACTTTAGTGTAACTGATTTGTCAATAGCTTAATAGATTCATAAATAAAGTTATCAACTTATAAATATCAGTCATTAAATTCATTTTTATTAAAAAATGTAACGAATCGGGTTACATACTCAAATAATTTAAGTCGATGTTTGCTCGACCTTTTTTACTCATCAAGATGAACAATTTTTCTTTCAAAGTTTACATAAAGATAATTATATTGTACCGATATACCAGAATCTAATCAGGGCCAGGGTACTCATAAATATCTGATCATTAAAGTGGATGTTTGTAACCGTGTACAATAATACCTACTTCACATGAATTAGGTGTTCAAGTACATGCATGAAATGCTATTCAATATGTAGGTACATACTTGAACTGGAGTAGGTACTAAAATCTTACAATCTGCTAAATATGGTAAGCAAGCACGAAAGTGCCCATTTCTCCGTCGATATTTGTAACGAGAGTATTATTGTGCCGCGCCGTGCCTGATGCGAATTCATAACGCTATCGGGGTCCTGCGTTATGAAACTTCTAGTTACATTGTGGTGGGTGTTTCGTTTGCGTTACGTAGGTACTTAGACCGAAATAGTACTTTTCTCACACGTGCAATAAAACATTGTCTTTACGTTCCTTAGAATGGACTCGGAAGTATGGCGTTTAAGGCGCAGTAACTCACTGGGATGGAAATGGAATTTCATAACACTTTACAGGCCTAGGCCTGCAAAGTAATTTTTTTTTAAATAAATAAAATAAATACATATCTTGGGACATCTTACACAAATCGACCTAGTCCCACGGTAAGCTCAATTAAGGCTTGTGATGTGGGTACCAGGCGACGATAAATATAATAGATAGATACATATAGATACTTAAATACATAGACAGCCATGACCAAGGAACAAACATTTGTGATAAATAAATACACAAAGAATGCCCTCGCCGGGATTCGAACCCGGAACCTCCAGCTTCGTAGGCAGGGTCACTACCAACTAGGCTACGGAGGCTGACAAAAATT
Source organism: Thaumatotibia leucotreta (assembly GCA_025490895.1). Lineage (NCBI taxonomy): Eukaryota > Metazoa > Arthropoda > Insecta > Lepidoptera > Tortricidae > Thaumatotibia > Thaumatotibia leucotreta. The sequence continues at coordinate 76,327 of JALPQI010001158.1, read as the reverse complement.
TTGACAACATTGTCATTATTATTTTTTGTCGTTCTTAGTATGTTTGAGAAAAGCACTATACATGCCTCGGCGTGAAAACGGATTCCCGGCCTCGTTACCTATCCGTATATACCAACTTAGCCGGAAATCCTTATTTTCCCGACCTCTGATGTAATGTACTATTAATATAGAGGACGGGAAACGAAAAGCTCCAAGGCCAACTAGATATATCTGGCCGAAGGAACTTAAGCCGCTTGTAAATTATGGCTAGAACCTTCGTAAAACGTAAGCAACACTTGCGTAAAACGGATATTATTACAATACCTAATATACCAAGGAAATTGCTTGGCGAACGTTCAAAGGAAAAAATGTTTTAAATGCTTCTGGAATATACATATTGTGTAGAAGACATAAAGGTACTTGTAGGCTCAACATCTAAAAATAAGATAATAAAAGAACCGAAAGGGAAAGGCATTATTCTGTACCAAATGTATTTTTTTAGTGCAGATGGTTACTTTTTGACGCGCTAGTGCGAGAAGTGTCTCATTTTACGTCAGGTTCAAAACTTCGGAGGGTCATCTGTACTAAAAAACGTACGAGACACGTGCAAAAAGGAAATTCTTAACTCGTGTCGATTTCGCGAAATCATCGCCACTCGTTTCGAATTTCATGTTTTTCGCACTCGTGTCGTAATGTACTATTTCCGTCTGCCACAGAAAGCGTAACTCCGTTTAAGTTTAATTAATTATGAACTTGAGTTCACATATGTACCTTCCTAAATTTTTAGTTAAAATTATTGCTATTCCACTTGGACCTTTATCCCAACTTAAAACCTTAAATCTTGAGCTTTAAGGTTTTCAATTGGGGATATAACGAAGGTTATGTTCTAAAAGTGCGTGATTATGAAAGTATGAAAGTTTTTTTTAGGTTTGTTTACATTTTTTGTTTTCTACTGTCGAACGGTGTACGATCGAGAAGTCCACGTGACAGAGGCCCTACCGTGAACCACGAACAAAGTCCTCTCTCTCGCACTTGGGAATTAGAACGTAAGTGTGACAGAGAGGCAACACTTCGTTCGTAGTTCGCCGTAGGGCCAGCCTCAGTTCTTTGGGCCTGGTCTACTACCGCGAAAATCGAAATTCGAACATTTCGTCCTCGAAATGTTCGAATTTCGATTTTCTCTGTCACTTTTCTCTGTCACTCAAACGAAGGCGTCATTAGATTGAGAGAGACAAATCCTCGAAATTTACGAATTTCGTTTTTCGCGATAGCTCCGCTGGCCACGAAATTGGTCTAAGGCGACCGGCGGGGCGGAAAACTATACGTGCGAGATCAGTTCCGATATCGGCCTCTCACTCCAACTTATGGATTCGCTCGCCGCCGGTCACCTTAGACGGTTTAGACCAATGTCGTAGCCAGACCATTAGGGTTGAACATGCCGTTAGCAAGAGATGCAAAGCGGAGGAACAATGGCGCCGAATGAATCCCTAAAGACGGGGCTGATTGCTGCTGGCATAGACAACCGAGTCCATAGATCTATAACTACGACCATAGACAAACATGGGCATCTAACGCGAGCTTCTAGATGTCCCCACAAACAATTGTGCAATTAAGCTGCGGTGGGCAGGACATAGCGCTTTTCTTAACACTACGTATATTATGTTGACGCAACTAGTGATGGGTCTTTCTCTGTTCCCAATGTTACTAAAGAGAAAGTTTCCATTTAGGAATATTCCCCATACTGTGTTGGGTAAGTTACCGGGAACGACCTATCACTAGGCGCAACATATTTGACAAATAATAATATATATAGAATTTAGGAGACGTAGGAGATACGGTTACTAAACTTAGAATATCCGGGTGAATATCTGAGCGTTTCAACCGGCTTATTTTGGTGGCATCAGTTTTGCCGCAGTTTCAATTCGTTACAATGTGCTACTTTGTCGTTTGAAGGAGGCACGGTATCTTATACAAATGACGCAAAATAACATTGAGACGTTTAGAAACTTCGGCAAAAATTATACCACCAAAATTAGGCGGTTCAAACGATCAGATATTCACCCACCCCATATTATATTTTTTTATGATATTTCATTCATTACCTACAATTTCAGAATACGCTATTACTTACACAGATCATCACAGTTAGTTACACTCTGTAGGAAACTGAACAAAGGGACGTCTTTAGGATTCCTTGTCTATGGTCCCTGGACTACAAGGTAATGGGATTCGAATCCGCGGCTGATCACTCGTGAATACTCTAATTGCTTGCTTTATACTTGAGATTGAAATTTGGTTGACGTTGGGGTAAGGAAGGGTGAATTTAAATGAATTTGATTTATGGGAATATCCGACAATCATGGAATGTAACTATATCTCGTAAACCCTGATATATTCAACACTAAAATATAATTGAACGGTTAAACTCACGTATATTTACTCCCTTATTCATAACTGTGTCCTAATTTAGCAAGCCGCTAAGTGTTATTTGTCCCTTTCGCTGTTATAGACATACTGATAAGGCTGAGAGGGACAAACAATAATTTGCGGCTTGATAAGTTAGGAGGCGTTTATCTTATTGTGCACATTTATCAACTTGAAATTTGAACAATATCACATTGACACTTAGTCCAGATTAAATTACCTCAACATGTAACCATGTATGTATGTATGTATGTATGTAAATTCTTTATTGTACACAAAACACAGGTAAAAACCATGTAATATAGACGTAGCGATATGTCGCGTTTAGTGACTAAAATATATGTGAATTACAAAAATTTCAATTCTCTACATTTCTTAGAATTACTAATTCACCCAATTAGTCACCCTCTTCATACGTATATATTATCAAAATTAACATAATTGTATTTTAGTTTTAGGGACACTCAATTAGTGGGACATAAAAAAATAACCTTAATTGCAGTCAGGTTCGTAACAAAAATTAATTACGATATCTTTACGAATCAATTCAATCACGGTGTTTTTATATTATAATATTGGTTATAGTTTGTAAAATGAACACCAAAACAGAGCCTTTATTGAAATTTAGTGCTTAATTCTCGTTAAAAACCTGTAGGTAGGCTTATGATGGTGTCGTGTTTAGGTAATCGTTTGTCGTTGTTGCCGTCACGTTCTAACAAGTATGCAAGTGCGAAAGTGACGACTAGCACGATAAATGTTAAACGCTTGACCATCATAAGCCACATCATCAGCCTATATCAATCTCCTGCTGGACAACGAGCTCTCAGCCTATGCGTATGAACGTATTAGGACTAATAGAAGGTAAATGGCCATAATCGCCGCGCTGGGCAGGCGGGTTGGCGATGGCAGTACTGTGTCCACTACGATGATAATGGCCATTGACATTTCAATCCCTTAGCCGACTCTTACGACACCCATGGGAAGAGATGCGGTGGTGACAAATGTATTCTTACTCCCGTCACCACACGGCACCATCATAAATCATAAGCCACCTGACTAAAGTTGAAGTTTTTTTAATTTCATGCTATTTAGATCCCTAAAGTAAAAGAGCTCATTAAAGCAAAGCAGATTCTTTGACCTTCATCCAATATTTTTGGGGCCTAACTTGGTTACCAGAATATCAAAAAGCGCTTAAACCTTCAAGCAAGTCGTGAGAAATTCCTAACAAAGTTATCGGGAATTACGTAGCAACACAGATCACCTCATCGTAGAAAGAGCATAATATACACGCCACGTCATCAGGGTGCTTATCCAAGTTGCCAATCGCTGACGCTTAATCGTCAATCGTAAACTAAAGGCTAAAGGTAGAGTGACAGAGAGGGAAAACTACGATACGCTCCAGCTGATCCCAGATAACCACACAGATTCACTACATAGGGTCGAATGAAAAAAAAAATTAATGAAAATAACAAAAATTAACGTCATAATTTTTATGTTCCGAAGTCAAATTTTATGTAACAACTTTGGGTGACCCCTATTCAGTGCCCAAAGTTGTTACATAATATTTGATTTCGTAACACAAAAATTACACGTTAATTTTTTTTGTCAATGTCAATTGATATGAATTCAAATTTTCTATGAGCAATCAACAATACGAATCTATATCTTTCAAATTTCCCCCCTTTTACTATTGCTAAAGATTGCTGGACAAAGTATATACGACATAGTTTGTATGAAAAACTTTCGTATTTTTTTCTGTTAGTCAATTACCCACTCGAAAAAGCCACAAAAAGAGTCTTCCTAAACGTATCACAATGCGGCGTCTAGTGTAAGTGTATGCGTAGCAATCAACCCGTAGCACCGCTACGCCGTAGCTGCGTAGCGCGTGGTAACGTAATGTGAAGATAATTTTGTATGTAAATTGTATTTGGAAGCTCTTGGAAAACATTTGGAACTTTTCTTTAGCTCTTTGTTATGAGTGGTGTTAAGGTCTGAGTGGTAATAATTTGAGAAAAGATAAATTCATGGTGTATCACTTATAATATAATTTTCAGTACAGATGGCGCTTTTTTTACGCACTAGTGCGAGAAGTGGTTAATTTTAAGTCAGGTCGAAATCTTCGGAGAGCCATATGTACTGAAAAACGTCGTACGATACACATGCGAAAACGAAATTCGTACGAACTTAATTACTTTCGCTTTTGTAGCGTAATGTACTATTGTCTAACTAATGCAGAAAAGTTACTTTAAATTTCACTTTTTAGGGCACTTGTTATGAAAAAAGTCGTTCGATACACGTGTAAGAACTTCTTTTTAACTCGAGTGATTGTCGCCCTCGTTTCACTCGGGCTCCAACTTTCACCTTCGTCGAAAAAACATTTTTTTGCACTGGTATCGAAATGTATATACAGGCTAAAAAAAGTACATTTCTGCTTTTGAAAAACGGAATAAGCCCCTTAGGGGATTTTTAAGAAATGTGTTTCTTATTTCAGAAGTAATAGGTAGTTATGTGTAGGTAGTATCACATTCTACAGGTTGATTACGAGGTCGTGATCCCAACTGCGAAAAACATTTTGAGATCGTCTTTCCGAACAATATTTTCCATGGAACCTATATGAACAAACGTACCTTTTTACGACTAGTAAAGTTAAAAATTGTTGATAGATTGTTTTGGTAAAAATACACTAATTTTTAATAGTGAGTAATAACTGCATTCATAGATTTCGTATGACAAGTTAGAGGTATGAACAGCAACATGTAATTTTCTTGCAATTTTAATCATAAATTTTAGTAACTTTACCAGATGTATTTCTTCTGAGATACTATGTTACGTGCATTTAGGTGTATGGTTTCGATTGGTAGCATAAAAACAGGAGTTATTTAAGATATTTAAAGTACTTTCCCTTCGTGACCCGTAGTTTTCGGACGCCCTGTGTACGTGCGAAAAGGAATCTTATTTATATGCATTTGTATCGCACTGTACTATTTTAAGAAAATTGTCCAAAATGGATGAAAAGAGATAGCCCACGTGTCCCACTAGTAATAACGTTATCTCCGTTCATTTTCTTGACACTTCACTGCTAGTATGAATTATGTATGTACTCTTTACGCCACGTCTAAAACATGTGTACAACTCAAGCCGTATGTCTGAGGCATAAGGGTGACAATCGTTGATATATTTTTGACGGCGATTTCAGGTGAGTGATGTCGGCCGCTGTCCATTTATGGCGCTATTCGTGAGATGCGCCTAGAGACCATTCGCGTTACCATGGCAACTCGATTCTAAAATGAACTTGATTCTAAAGTTACCATGTTCATAATTTATTATGAACATGGTAATGGTGTTTAGGCGTATCTCCCATAAGAGCAGTTCTCAAAAACTTAGTACAACAAGTAAGACATATTGACAAATTATGACTACTGATTATGTTTTAGTTGTCTATTAATTTATGTTTTCCTATTTGGTTACGATTATTTTGTGGGATTATCAATGTTTATATTTCTTATTTCGCATACAAGAAAGCCTCCTGCGGGTGTCGTAAGAGTCGACTAAGGGATTGAAGTGTCACTGACCATTATTTGATGAAAGATTGATGATGGGCCGCAGCGTCATTATAGCGGACACATTACTGCGATCGCCAATCCGCTTGCCCAGCATTTGCCTCCTAATGCGTATAGCATAGTTAATAGGAGAGGCCTACGTCCTGCAGTGGACTATCATAGGCTGATGCAGCATGCATACATGCATGTAAGAAAGCCAACAATCTATGAAACCTTCAGTAAGTAATCAATACTTTATTGTATTCATGTCTTTACAAGGATGACAGTATCTATTGTAAAGGTCTCAAACATGAACCCTGTAAGGGCATAGCAAGTAAAAAGAAGAACAAGATTCTTATAACTTAATTGTAAGTATCATCTTCATTTATTTCAGAGTTTGGTTCTTGTCGGTGGAGTAATTTCCATTCTATTCTATTCTCTGCCTTTTTCTTCAGCTCTCTATACGTTTCAACTTCTATAGTTTCCTTCAATGTAGGCTCTCCGTGGTCTTCCTTTTTCTCTCAATTGTAAATAAACAATCACTAATTGAGTTATATACCATTTAAAAAGTTGGTAGCAAAATAGGAAAGCGGTACAACACGCATTTAGCGCTAATAATTGCGTAAATCAAACTTTTTGAGTTCTGCTCTTTTATCATAACCAACGACCACCCAGATATTATCAACCCTTAGAAACTTCCTAAACACTCCTAGATGGCCTGTTATGATAAGTCTCAAAACCACACTGGCATGTTGTAAATTGACCCTTAGTATCCACACCACAAGTTTTAGTTGAACTTACCGTGAGACTACGATTTATGTAAGAATGTCTCATGACATTTATTTATTATTCAATGTTTTTGACACGTTGTCCGGATTAATTATTGCTAAAAATACCTTTTCGAAAACTTTGGTAAAACAAAATTTAATAATTAACTCTCACAAACTAGGCAAATTGGATGTGAGGGCTGTACTTTTCCGAAGTTTATTAAACAACGGAAAATTGAGAAAGATTCAAAAGAAGCGAAAAATAATGAACAAACTTAGTGTTTCTAATTAATAAGCAGAGTACCTACGGGCAGTAGGTTGTTAAAAGTGTTACAAGTTTTAATTTAAGTACTTAAGTACCTACATAAAAAATCACTCTTATGAAATGCGAAATAAAATAATATTGGTCTTATTTTGTTATCCTTCGTAGCCTAGTTGGTCACTAACACTACCCCGCCTACGAAGCTGGAGGTTCCGGGTTCGAGTCCCGGCGAAGGCTTGCTGCCTGGACGTAGACATTCCCTTTTAACAATGTGTGTGGACGTATTAGGATGTACACCTATAATCGTCACGCTGGGCAAGTGGGTTGGCGATCGCAGTAATATGTCTACTATGACGATGCTGGTGCCTGTCATTTATTTTCTATTTTATTATATAAAAGAAGAAACTGACTGACATATCAACGCACAGCCTAAACCGCTGGTCCTAGAGACTCCAAATTTGGCACGTAGGTTATCATAATGGTGTAGGGGAGCACTAAGGAAGGATTTTTCAAATTCACCTACTAAGGGGTTGAAATAGGGATCCAAAGCTTTGTATATCACTACTCTATCTGGAACTATTTTATCCAAAATTTCGCAGGAGTATTTATTCTTTAAAGTAAATACGTAAAGACGTGTTTCCGTTTTTTGAGAATTCAACCCCTGAAAGGGGTAAAAAGGGTAATTAAGTGAAAAAATCAACATATTAGGTATACCTTTATGAATAAGAACTATTTACGAGTATGTAACATGTCACGCGCAAAGACTAACCCCCTTATTCATAAACGTTTGTTAACTTAACAAGTCGCTAATAATCGTTTGTCCCTTTTGCTCTTATGACCACTTTGTTAAGACCGAAAGGGACAAACAATTATTAGCGGCTTGTTAAGTTAACAAACGTTTATGAATAAGGGGGTAAGAATTTGTGAGTAATACCGTTTAATTGTAATATTTTGGCAAACCGTTTCCTTAAAAGCGGTTAAATGGAAGTCAGAAACAAAGCTTTTATATAAACGTATGATACGAGTAAATGTGGTTTTTACGTCACTCAACCTCACCTCTTCATTTACATACGTATGACATTCGTTTATGATTTGTTACGGGATGGTTTTACAATTAAAATAAATGTTATTCTTATTGTTAGAGTGCGTGTTCGGATATTTTTAAGAACCCTGGCCGCTCCGATAGATCAGGGTCGCGTTTTATAAAGTTACAATTTACAATTTCGCCTCTCTTGTTTGCCTCTCTTTCTAGCCAATATGTGCGTGCGTTAGAGAGGCAAACAGCGAAATTGTAAAATGTAACTTTATAAAACGCGACCCTGATGGCGACTGTAACAGTAATCCTACCGCGCGTTACCCTACAACGTTATCGACGCGGTTTTTTTTTCTATTCAGCCCGCTCGTACTTACATATTGGCGCGAGCGAGCCGGATAGAAAGTAACGTAATAACGCTACGGCAACTCATGGTGCGGCTACAGTTCTTTTTTCTAATAGAGAACAATAGTAAGACAGCCGAACAGCGTAGAAAACACGTCTCAGTTAAATCACTATCATTAGGGCACTGTCGTGTCGCCGGCAAACCGCGCCGTCACACGTCGCACGAATGACACACATCGCCGACGGGTTCCCTCTATTTGGCATTTTTTTTTGTCCGAAACGCTTAGGACATAACGGACTTGGCATATTCTATTTTGGCATAATCTTAATGAGGCAGAAACATGACTTGGCATAAATAACAATATTTCGAACATTATTTTGCCCGAAACTACCTTGGCATATTATTATTTACGCCGAGTGTTATAAGACAGGAATTCGATTTTCATTTTTTTTGGCATATAGCCACATGTTCAAAACTTACCTTGCATTTTTCGTCAAGTAGAATTTGTTGTGAGGGTGAAAATTTCTGCAGTGAGCGAGCGAAGCAAGCGAACAAAACCTTCCGGGGTAGATCCGACTCGGATAGGTTAGGTTAGAAGACTAAGGCGGGAGCTTTGCTCCCCTAACCGAGCTAACCTAACCGAGGTTCGAGGTTATTTTTTTTTTAGCAACCTAGAAAGTACTCGGCTCAGTAACACAGTTAGGTAAGTAACGTACAGAAAATATACTACTACCTCGATTATATTGAGAGGTTGTAATTATTCCTTCTCTGTTATGGTAAAACAGACTATGCCGATACTTTTTATGCACATCCAGAATTCCAGATTATGCCTCATCATAAATAGGAGCATCGAAATTATACTCGAATAATATTCGAACAACTCGAAATCTGCCACAACGAAATATGCTAAAGTTGAATATGCCACAACAGTTTCTGCACAAAGCCCATTATGACTACATAGTTTATGCCATATAAAATTATTCCTAAAAGAATTATGCCACAACAGAGTGAACCATCGCCGACAATTATATAAGACAAGACAAGTATATCGAAAAGTCGAACCGTCGGAGGTAATTTTCGACACTTTGTACTTGTACACACAGTATCTATCGTTAAAATAGTGTGAGAAAATCGTGTAAGTTAAATCAGTTAATAACTACTATTAAATCATCAAAATATGCGGTTCAATATAAAACACGCTGCTGTCATTTCCAAAACATGCACCTGAACGTGCGGATGCCGCCTGCTCGCTTTATCGCCGCGCCGGCATCCGAGAGCGGATGCGGTCGGCCGCCAAATAACCTCCGCTGACACCAATGCGACGACAACCTTATGGCGAGATTGCCAAGCGATGTAGCCTTTGAACTTTAAAGTAAAGTGGGTAAGGGGTGTTTGTGTGCAGGTTTAAATTGGCACACCTGTGTTGCATGTCACTTTGTGCTCTCTTCCGCAATTAACACGCACCGTTTTGTAAAGAACGGGCTTTTATTAAAGTGTGAGGTTTATATTTTGCGTGTTATTCGCGTTCAATTTCGGAACATAATGAAAATGTGTCAAACTGACACAACTTAGTATTATTTCGGATGTCTTCGTTTTCATGTTGATGTTGTGACTAATGTCTATTAATAGGTAAATTTTATTTTATCATACTGTATTTTTATCGAAATAAAACGCTACCAAACTCAAACATCATGATATTCAAGATTGGCTGTTGCTATTTCCGAAGCAAACGTGCACATTTCGTCACCCAGAACGTGCGGATGCCACGCTCGCATTATCGCCGCGCCGGCATCTAAGAGCGGATGCGGTCGGCCGCCAAATAACCTCCGCTGACACGCTGTCGACAACCTTACACAGACGGTTGTCGACTTTGAACTTTAAAGTAAAGAGGGTAAGGGCTGTTTGTCTGCAGGTTTAAATTGGCACACCTGTGGTGCACGTCACTTTGTTCTCTCTTCCGCAATTACTGTTATGTAAAAGAGCGAGCTTTTTTCGAAACACTTTGCATATGAGGTTTTCGTTTAGCACCCCTTGGTTTTATTATAATGTGAAGGCGTGAAGGGTATACAATATAGAATTAAACAATAAAGAGGCAGAACCATACTTGAAAACGAGGCTAATGGCTTTTTAGATTTAATTAAATTTAAAAGTTTGAGTCTCTCGCTCGCATAATTATAATCAATCAGTGCTCGATAATAGAGAAAAGAGTGCGTAGCCAAGTTTCCAATCGCTAACCCTCAGTAGCGTTTTTCTTTGTCATTCTTTCTTATTAGCGCGATAAAGACAGACATCTCGGCTACGCATTCTGTAATCTATTCCACAAGTCTTTCCTACAAATTTGACAGGTTTCTTTATAGAAATTACTAATATTTTGTACTAGTTTACAAAGGTAAACTCTCACACAAACTTCCTGTGAGATTTATGGAACTATGATTTTGTTCAGCATTACCCACTCACGTGGTTTTATTTTTGCGATAGTCTCTATTTCTATGTAAAATAAGAGTGATGATGATGACATGTAACAAAAGCTAGGTAGGTACATGAAGCATGTCAGTGGTTAGGTGTAGTTGACCGACTCTTATCTTACTTACGACCTTTTGTTTTGCATCGTTAACAATAGAAAAGGGCTAGACTGCTGAGTGTCTAGTAAGTGTTAACGCAAAACAAAAGGTCTTAAGTAAGATAATAGTCGGTCAAATAATATTTCCCGAACTGTACTCCACCAGTATGCCAATTTTTATCAATATCACAGAATTTAAATCTCAAACGTACAAACTTTTTGTGAAATGCAACTCGCATGAGAATTTTCTAATAAATTTCGGGAATTTCGATAATGTTCTGGAACTTGTAGAGCTGCATAAGTGCATGGATAAAACTTGAATTCTCATTTATGGAATCCATCCTTGATAACTGGAAAGTTGGAGCGAATTGTTCATCACAATGTTCCAAACTCCAAATCTCCCGTGCAACGCTACATTTCAATCAAACTCCAGCAAAATAGATCATGCAGCTTCGGTCGGCTGACAATAGAAAACTGGGGCGATCGCTTTGCATTGCAGTGCAACAAACTTAGTTTAGAACAAGCTGTGGCCATCGAAGGGCGTAAAACTAAAGGGTGGGCATATATGTGAGGGTGTATACACGGAAATCACATGACTAAAGTCACCTTGACAAACTTTTGAGTTGTAGTTGTTTGAAAGTTCACATTTTTGTAGCAAATCACATCAGTATTGGTGAACTCGGTATATTTCAACCGACTTTAAAAAAAGAGGAGGTTCTTAATTCAACTATATGTTTTTTAGTACAGATGGTGCCTTTTTTACGCACTAGTGCGAGAAGTAGCTCATTTTACGTCAGGTCCAAAACTTTGGAGGGCCACCTGTACTGTACCAAAAAACGTCGTATGAAATACGCGCAAAAAGGAAATTCCCTTCGGTCGTATTTTAAAACATCGCCACTTATTTCAAATTTCATATTTTTCGCACTTGTGTCGTAATGTTTTATTTTACGTTTGTTACCTCATGACTTCCGACTGGGTGGATCGATTTCGATTATTATTTTTTTAACCGACTTCAAAAGAAACCGTGCTACTCCCGTTGGCACCAAGTCACAGTCTGAAGAAGGGATCTTGGAGAAATCGGTTGACGTCGATTTTTTTTTAATTTGATGATTATATATTATTGTGGAACAAATAACATCGGTGTTGGTGAACTAGGTATTTTTTCTTATCTGTATGACATCTAATATTTACATTTTTCTTGTTACCTACTAACCATGACAAGGAACATTTTTGAAAGTGGAAATAGAGGCTTCAAACAAAATTTCGAATATATTTTAAGCCCTAAATGAAAATCATACTAAAAACGTGACGTAGTAGAAGGGATTTTGGGAGATAAAATGTTTAATGGTAGAATTTAAACTTAAACATTGAGGTGTACACAAAATGATCCAGGTATGCGAGAAACAGGATTACGATTTATTTTGATACTCGAGTTTTGAGGTATTTGCTATGTCTTGTTTATAATGTAGGTATAATTTGTTTTTTGACTTGTGTTTTTTTGAACACTAAAGTATTTGAATCTTGAATCTTGGTATAGGTACTTGTGTACAAGCCATGCATAGGTTCAGATGAACAGATGATAGAGTAAAGTTTACACATGCTATCAAACATTCTTCATAGAAATATTAACAGCCGGGTGTTCTGATTTTATGGTAAAGTTTTGAAGCGCATATTAAATTTAAAATGTTTTCCTTTTCCTTGTTTTTGCAATCGACTCTAATAATATAATAGGCAAACTAAAAACTTTAAAAAAAATGATTGATAATATAAATAGCCATGTTAGCTTAAAACTTGTACCTAAATTAAAAAATCCAGCATTTTTCATGAAAATACTAGTCACAAAAACGATATCGCTACGCAACAAAACTTTCAGAAACTAGAAGAAATGCTACAATTGGACAACAAGTAGTGTGGGTCTTAGCAACTGTGATTTTAATTTTTGATTATTTTAAATACGTAACATTAAAAAATAAGCAACAAAATTAAAAAAATAATACAGAAATTAAGCTTTTTCCATGAAAATACTAGTCACAAAAAAAGATATCGCTTCGCAACAAAACTTTCAGAAACTAGAAGAAATGCTGCAATTGGACATCAAATAGTGTGTGTCTTAGCAACTGTGACGTTAAGTTTTGATTATTTAAACTACGAAACATCAAAAAATAAGCAACCAAATGAAAAAATAATAAAAAAATCAGCGTTTTTCATGAAAATACTAGTCAGAAAAACGATATCGTTTCGCAACAAAACTTTCAGAAACTAGAAGAAATGCTCCAATTGACATCAAGTAGTGTGGGTCTTAGCAACTGTGACGTTAAGTTTTGATTATTTTGACTACGTAACATTAAAAAATAAGCAACAAAATTAAAAAATAATACATAAATTCAGCTTTATCCATGGAAATACTACTCACAAAGAAGATATCGCTTCGCAACAAAACTTTCAGAAACTAGAAGAAATGCTCCAATTGGACATCGAATAGCGAGTCTTAGCAACTGTGGTTGGTCGGGCCGCGCAGGCGCGCCGTCACTCCGCGCTCCGCCGCGATCGCTCGTACACCGACGCGCCGACGGCCAAACTTATACGACATTCGCGAACTCGTTTCCCATCGGAGTTTATTTCGTTGCTATTTGTTTGATTTGAGTGATTGGTGAGTAAGTGAGAAGTTTTTGGGATGTTAAAAATGTTGCGAAATTGAGTTAAGGGGTGATCGCAAAATTGTACATAGTTAAGGCCTTAATGAATACAAAAATTACGATAGCGTCAATTGTGTTACGAAAGTAAATCATACTAATTATAATGTGTACTCTGTCCGATAACCTTTGGCAGTAGAAAAAGGTATCATATATATTTAAAAAAATGTAGGCACGTGTTGTTCATTGTTCATAGCAAATTTGAATTTGTCGCCGATTTTTACTGCCAAAAGTTGTAAGACAAAATTTAATTTCATAAAACAAAAATTATGACGTTATATTTTGCTTCCATTAAAAGCCCTTTATGACCTTTATGTACATTATTATGCCATCGACCCGGGTACGTTAAAAATATTGCTTGAAATCCACTGAGTTACAAGTAAGGATTTGTAAGTTGGTGAATAAATATTTGGGCGGATTTTTATTATTTTGCTGTTTTTTTTTAATTTTGCAAATTTGGATTTTTTTATATTTTTTCTGCAAAGAATCGCGAGCTCTTTCGACCCTCATTAGCAGAAAAAAGTGTCCAGAAAATTCCAAACATTTTTTGTCTTCCACTGAGTTACGGTCGAAGAAAGTGTATGAAAAATAGTAACTCAATGGATTTTTTTGTGAGACACTTTTTTATTTCTATCAGGATATCGATAGAGCTCGTGTATGACTAGAAAAAATGTAAAAAATGTCAAAATTTCTAAAGATTAAAAAAAAGGACAACAAAATAAAATATCCACCCATTTTCGTACCTATTGGGTAAAAGTTTTCAATATTAAAATGTTTTTCTTGTTGTAAAACGTATCCGTTTTTTGATGCAAGAAAAACATTTTAATGTTGCAACTTTTACCCGGATACGACCCAATTTTCACTCAAATCTGAAAATATCAAATCGAATCGCAAAATAAAATCCGCCAAGACAAATAAGTGTCAAGAAACCTAGCCTCAAATACTTTTCATCGTTTACTAATTTAGTGAATTCAACTAGAGACTTGAAGTGTTACTCCCATAAGACGCTTAATGTGCATATAGCCTAGAAGATTCTGAAAGTTTTTTAATTGGTTCGGATTATAAAGGCTGGTGCAGGATGTGGGATTTTTTTAATCGGTTCGGATTATAAAGGGTAGTGCAGGATGTGATCCGCGATGCCCGCGCCGGTTGCGCGATGAGGCCAGCCCTTGCCCTGGCGCGGCTGCTAGCGCTGTTATTCCCGCTCGTGCGAGCTCAGTGAGTATACAGCTTTATAATTATATCTTCTTATAAATAAAACTATGAAAACGGATATAGTTATCCGCAGACCACGAACCCTGTAAAGTGTTCGAAACGTCGGAATGAAGTTTAAATTAGTTAATATACGCGAGTTTATCCGTTTTCATAGTTTTATTTCATGAGTAATCCTCGCGGTAACCGAAGAAAATATTATCTTCTTAGAATTAAAAAAAATTGAATGCTGAGGCCCTACCGCGAACCACGAAGTATTGCCTCCCTGTTACACTTGCGTACGAATTCACGATTGCGAGAAAGAGGCAACACTTCGTTCGTGGTTAGCGGTATGGCCTCTTATATTTGAAATTATCGTGGCCCGTGTGCTTACCATGGCACAACTTAAAGCCATTAGGTAAGGTAAGGTGGGGTAAGAAGAAACGGTCTTTTTGATGGGGTAAGACAAGCTACCTGTAAACGCTGTGTCAGAAGGACTAGGTACTTTTTTTCTTACCCCACCTTACCTTATATTATTATTATATTCTATTATCCTCCTGGGTCCAGGGTGCTTAGACAAGTTACCAATCGTTAACGCTTAATCGTCAATCGTAAGCGAAAGGCAGCTAACTGTCTTTGTCGTACTAATATGAAAGGTGACACAGAGGGAAAACTACGATACGCTACTAAGCGTTAGCGATTAGCAACTTGGCTAAGCATCCCGGTGACGTTACTTACTTCAACCGAATTTCAACTTTGACACTATATCTATAAAGTCAAAATGTTATGTTATATACATATATGACATAGGGTCTCCTAATGCGTCCGTACGCTTAGGTAATAGGAGAGGCCTCTGTCCAGCAGTGGATTGATTATAGGCTGATGATGTGTGATGTGATAGGGCCTCACGAGGATAATATTACTTAATATCGAGACAGGTAAAAATAAAATGAAAGCTTATAAAACAAGAATCGCCAAAGTAATGAGGGAAACCGCATTATTTTCATTACCAACGAAGTTCCTTAGATAAAGCAGGTATGCCGGGTTGAATAATTCGGCGGCAAAGACATTCCGCCAGCGGCGTCTCAACTATGCCGCGTTTTACACTTTACCAACTTATACGGTTAAACTTATCAACTAGTTGTGAATGAAAATTGTTACGTTATGAACATGTTCTTTAGAAAACAAAACACTTTTTTACCAGTACATAATATCAAAGCGCGAATCAGTAGGGAGTTTCATTTTTCTAAATTTTTGTTTTGTTTGACTTCGTTTTTCTTCTTGGTTCTTCACCTTTACAGAGCCCATATATCAAATATCAGGGAAATCCGTCAATATTTGGGGGTTGCGCTCTGCTTCAACTTTTGTCTGAAGAAATTAATATGAGTGCAATAGAGGGTGGACACAAACTTTAATTTAGGTGCAGGAAGTAGTGGAAAAGTAAATAGGATGCGTAGTTTTTGTATTGAATTAAGCTTCAAAAATTTGTAGTAGACGTATAATTTGGTTATTTGACAAGGTTCCTCATAGTAAGTATTTTGGAGCACGACTCCCACCATAGAAAGAAGTTCTATTGGTTCATGCCTTGGCTAGCACCTTTAAGTATAGCTAGGGAATCAGTGTATTTAACCAAAAGCTATTAAAATTGTATTATTAGGTACCTATAATATAATTAACAGTGATCGGTTTTTGGGTTCCCCTAGCGGGATTTCGCGTATTAAAAAATTACGGGTGTGACTATAAAATTTCATTTAACACTATTGTATTATACACACAAGAGCGTACTTTATGAAACAGATATACAGCAATAATTAAAGTTTATTTTTCAAGATATAAAACTATGAAAACGGATAAACTCGCGTATATTAATTAACTTATAATTTCATTCCGACGTTTCGAACACTTTACACTTACACTTGATTACATTTCTGACCCAGACTGAGTCGCCCGCAGACCACGAACCCTGTAAAGTGTTCGAAACGTCGGAATGAAGTCATAGATTATTATAAGTCATAGATTAGTCATATACGCGAGTTTATCCGTTTTCATAGTTTTATTTCCGCGAGGATTACCTCGCGGTAATCGAAGAAAATATTATTTATTTTTCAAGTTACTATAGGAGACCCGCCGGGATATTCCAAAAAACCGATCACTGATAATTAAGTAATTGATTTGCCCTCAACAGTGGATACCCACTTTTACAGCCAACCGTACCTATGTACCAGTTGTACCACCGGTTCACTTGTGACAGTCACCAATCTAAAAAAAACTCTAAAAAGTAAATTGTTCCTGAAACCTATTAAATTGGCAATTTGCTGTCAGATCCCTCTCTTTAGCGGCCACCTGGGTTAATTTAATATCGGATTGAGGAATCTCCATGCTAAATGGTAATTTTGCCCGCTGCCCACTAAGAGCTGGGGGTTGATTCCATCGCTGCCTTAAAATTGCTATAATTATGAAAATACGTAAAGGTAAAATCTATTGCGGCGTCTATTTATAATCACGTGACCTTATTTTTCACCTACATTCAATAATTAATAAATACATTATAATAAATAGAATAGTATTTAATAAATAATTTGTTCCGCCAATAACGCTTCAAACCACCGTGTTTTTCTTTGTTGAGGGATGACAATTTTTCGTTTCTCTAAAAAAATGTGTTGTTATTTGTTGTTGCTGTTAGTAATTATCAGTGATCGGATTAGGTAGTGCCATTTCGCGGGACTTCGGTACGTTATCTTAGTATGGACATAACTTCTAAGCCCGACATTTAATATGAAAAGTAAAATTTTTGTTCGAAAATTTACAATTTTATAGTTATTTTCGTTACATTCCGTTTGATATTGATAAAAATTAGTCTAATTTTACTTATCGAACATGGTTTTAATGGTATTTTCCCACAATTGCTAATTTTGTCCTATGTGTGCCTTTATTAATGTTTTTCTAGTTGTCAATTTCACACTCGTAGTTAAATGATTGGTTTAATCAATCATTTTTACTTCTTTACCGGACTTTGAGACAATCTTATTGGGACTCTTTTGGCCGATCTCACTGGACTTTGATTTCGTTCTAACTGGACTGAGGTTCTGGTGGTCTAAAGTAGAGCAGTCATAGAGTTTTCTTTAATAATTGTTTTGCTTCTACTACTGTTAATTCACAATTACAAAATCCTTTTATTTTTTTCATGTTTCTTCAATTTATGACATAACAAGAAAATGTTCTGTAAAAAAAATATAAGTCCCAGGATCCCGAGGCTTATCCATGTTAAGTATAATGTTTAAGGTCATTCACCCGAAATGGCACTACCTAATCCGATCACTGGTAATTATCTCTGGAATGCTCCCCACGATGAAGGTATTTCCAGCAAATTTCATTTATACGCTGTGCCAGAAGAACGACTTTTTGTCTTACCCCATTAAAAAACCGTTTCATTTTACCCCACCTTACCCTACCATGAGTTTTCACAAAAACTAATTTTCATAAGAAAAGCGATTATATCAAAAATTAGAAGCAGTTCATATTATTCCATATCAGGACGGAATTGGCTTTTGCAAATTTTATTATTATCAAAGCATCCTTATTTCAAGCGACAAAGTTGTGAAGATTTACTAAAAAACCAATACATAATTATACGTTAAATATGTGGGTAGATCTAGTTAATTCTGTGGTCTAATCAGGTTCTATCTTTAGTCAAGCCGATGGGCTATAAGATCAGATATGATCCCACATCTTATCTACCTAAGTATGTATAAAGCTATCACATCTTGAAGCGTTCGAAGCTTAAACACTTGCACTATGTAGGTACATACTTCGTTCGTTTATACACGGTGCTAGCGAGCATTTCGAGAGATTTTAACTATGCATTCTAGACATCAAAATAAACAAAAAATATTATGAGACCTAATTTGAAATTCCACAATTTTTCTTTCTTTAGACTTTGAACTACTGATTTCTTTTTAACATTTCCAATACTTATTATCATAACAACAATTTGTTTAAATTATTTTTTTAGAGACATGTTTTTTCGTCAAGTCTATCCTTATTTTTTGATTGTCAGGCAAAAAGTGTGGTACTAATATTAGAACACATTGTAGCAGCATTGTAGGTAATCAAAAAGAAGTTTTATGACGAGTTACGTCGAAAAACTTATTTCGTAAAAAGGTTAGCTATCTCTGGCACCAAGCCGAATCCAGGAAATTTTATATAACGTTAAATACTCTAAATGTGGTCAGGAATTCAGCATTAAAATCTTTCGGAATGTTCACCAGCACCGTGTATACAGAACACTTCGATGCGTCAAGAATAAATCTTATAGGTTAGGTAAATCTTATTAGGTAGAATTAGCCGCAAATTAAATCAAAACATGAAAGCGAAACTGCGATCTGATTGATCATGAAAGGAAATATCAAGAAACATTGAATCGTGTGAGCACGTATCTCACTTTAAATAAGTAACATTCGGCAACTTGAAAGGGTGCTCCAAAATATACTTGGAAGAAGACATTTTGCTTTTGCTACATGCGTTCTTCTCTTTATAATGGTGGGTCCGTGCGCGACGACAGCGCCACATGGCTAGGTACATTTGCATAACTGTCAAAGGAGAAATAAGTGAACAACGTAGTAGGTAAATTGCTAGTAACTGGCCACCCTCCAGTAACTGGCCACCTTATACACCGTGTTTTTATCGATTTACGTTAAATAGAGTTATTTGGGACATTAATAGAAGTTGTCTAGTATATCGGCTTTTGTTTAATTCGTAAAAAAATTTTTTTTCATTTCACACATAATAATTGAAATAGCAAGTGTGAGATAACTTTAAGAATAAGATCTCAGGTGACTGACGGCACATGTCAAAATAAGTTTCATTAGATGTAATAAAGGTTGCAATACACTTTTTAAGTCATTAAACTTATTATTTGAATAACTCAATAACAGTAAGAGTTAAGGTACTAGTTTCTTAGACAAATTGATTATTTTTGTCCTAAATAAGCTTCCCTTTAATTTAACGGAAATCAATAAAAACACGGTGTATAAAAACTTTGAACTCTATTAACTTATGATTAGAATTCATTTTGGAAGAGGGAGAGTGATGGACATTGACATGATACATAGTTTTATAAAGAATTCTAACTATAAGCACATGCAGTTCATTTTTATATAAGGTGTCCAGTTACTGGAGAGTGGCTAGCTACTAGCAATTTATCCTAATTTAATTTAAATCTTATATGTAAAACTACTAAATTAGAAAATTCAGGGCGACATTCGTAGTGTCAATAACATGAACATTGTTGTTTTGAGTTAGATATGAGCCTTCTTGTCACTGAAACGGCGATGCGTTGCATATCAAGACCCACGAAATAATTTTTCAATCGGAGACGCAAAAGAAAATAAAAAGTCTGGTGGTAGCTAGGTACTAGAGATTCAAGAAATCCGACTATATGAATTATATAATCAAAATTCGAGTGATTCGCCGACCTCTGTTACGGCGATGTCGTACAAAACAGCCGTGACCGTAAGCAGTTTTTTATTTCGATGCCGTTTCACAAGGACCCATCAGAACTCTAACAAAGTATAGTTCGGGAAATATTATTTGACCGACTCTTATCTCACTTACAACCTTTTGTTTTGAGTCATTAACAATAGAAAAGTGCTCGACTGCTGATTGTCTAGTAAGTATTAACGCAAAACAAAAGGTCATAAGTAAGATAAGAGTCGTTCAAATAATATTTCTCGAACTATAATTCGCCATAACAGTACGGTCAAATCGTACATCATTTTACCCTAAGCTCGCAAATCAAGTACCTAGTATCGCTGCATTTTTGGTATGTTGTTTAGACACCACAGGGCAGTATAAAACCACATTTTGCAAGCAAAAAAAGTTGTGCTAGCAACGTAATACGTGAAAAACTGCGAAATTTACGGCCATTTTTTAGTTTCTGATTTTTATTATAAAAACCTTACGTTGATTTTTATTATAAAAACCTTACGTAACTAGCACAACTTTTTTTTGCTTGCAAAATGTAGTTTTATAGTGCCCTATGGTGTCTACACAACATACCAAAAATGCAGCTATACTGCATGATTTGCGAGTTTAATGTAAAGTTTGACCGTATTATAAGTCTTCTAATTAAATAGCAAATTAATCCTGTATTATGTCTATGGCCTAAGAGCGAAACATCCGAAGTCGCTTCGGCCAAGCCGATATGTGCCGATCCGTGTCGACCGACGACTTTTGATTCCGCGGCGAATGATTTGGGGAGACCCTTAGACGTTACACGTTTATTAAATATATTTTTTAGTACAGATGGTGCCTTTTTTACGCGCTAGTGCGAGACCTGGCTCATTTTGTCAGGTCTGAAACTTCGTAGGGCCATCTGTACTAAAAAACGTCGTACGAGACACGTGCAAAAAGGAAATTCGTAACTCGTGTCGATTTAAAACACTCCCCTCGGTCGTGTTTAAAACATCGCCACTCGTTTCGAATTTCACGTTTCTCGCACTTGTGTCGTAATGTACTATTTCGTGGATGGTGAAACAGGCCCTTTGAAATTTTAAATTGATATTCTGCTTTAAATACAGAAACGAGCGCGCGGTGGCCGCGGCCGACCGACTGGAAAACGTGACGCACACCGTCTCACGGATCCTTGACGGCTACGACATCCGCTTGCGACCCAACTTCGGAGGTAAGAGCAGTAGTCGGCCAATGTGTCTCCGGTATAATATGTATACAGATCGTTAAAAAATACGAAAATGTATAATAGTAGCCGTAGACGTCTATCTAAGTTAGTAGGCGTAAAATAATACACAAATACAAATGTATTTATTTACGAGGTAGCGAACTAATACATAATTATAATAACAACATAGTTCATGAGATAACAGAATACAGTAAGTAGATTTTAAGAGCAACAGTAGCCCTCATACTAGGCCCGGCCTGTATCGTGAGGACTATGAGGCTTTTTTTTTAATTGCGCTATTATTTTTCGATACCAGTCCTCGCGAATGGTACGGGCGGCTGACTTCAGAAGGCTGGTAAAAACTATATAGCTAAAGGTAAAATTTAAACTTCTAAATAAAATACATGATTAATGATAATAATGATACGTGATAGTTAATGAATACGTTTGTGTCTCTATATCGTTGAACTTTTTAAGACTGTTAATAATGAGTGTGGTGAATTTGCAAAATGATGTTAATGCAGATTCTTTTGTAATGAATGACATCTTGTAGGTTGTGACTATGAGGCATTACCAGAAGAAGATTATTACAATTTTATTGAAACACATCTCATCGTCGTCCATAGCCGGCTTACTTTGGCCCTAGGGGGTAACTTTGGTCCAAAATTATATTTATCATAAAACCAAAGCATCGCGTAAATTAGATGCTTTATTGTTATCAGGCGTTTTTTATTTGTAGTTTGCATTTGTAATTCTGATGAAATCTTAATTTTACTGCAATAAAACAAACAATGTATAAGAGAAAGTAGTGCTATTTTATACGTAATTTGTCTAAACATGTTACTTTTTTCATAATTAATAAGCGTTACGCTTCAACACGAAAAAAAGTAATGGGCCAAAGTAACCCTCCCGAATATATTACTTTAGCCGAAACTTTGCGAAATAGAATAAACTCTTGGATATTATTTTATTGAAAAGCAGGGGTGTAAATTACTTGATTACACTCTTAACTTTACTTCTTTCTCAATTCAAGTAAATAAGTAAGTAAAATCTATCATTTTTTTGGGACTAAGTAGCCTGGCTTTACGGTACCTATATAGAGGTTAAGTGATTCCGTAAAGAGGTAATTTATTGCTTTTTCTGACGGTGCTTGTGTTTACAAATTTCAAAGACGTTGCGCATTCCAGAAAGGTACCCGTACAATACGAAATCCGAGTTTAAGCTAAAGGTAAACGTGATATTCGGATGTCACGTACGGCGTTGTTGTTCGTATTGCCATTAAAATTCTAGTCACTTAAAATTTAAAATATCATTTTATAATACTCTTTAAGTGGGTACCTATATAATATACCTATCTGACAATAGGTAGGAATGTTATATCATACGAATTTACTAAAAAGTCTTTTACTTATTGAAATAGAGTCTGTGATGCTGCCACAAAGGTACATAGTATAAACTAATAGGGACCTTTTTTACCGTCAGTAAATATGCTTTATTTTTGAGATTTTCGAAGCCAAATTGACTATGGTAGTTACCTGTTCGATGATTTTTTTTTACGTCGTTTACGATTTTTTTCGTGCAATAGGAAATAGAAATGCTTTTTCTTCGGAAAACTTTGTGACGGTCCGTTTTAGCAGAAACCCTAGAGATAGCAATATGATTTACAACTATGTTACGGATTTTTAAGAATAAAGGTTTATTTTAAACATTAACTATTTATACTAACAAGAGGATTGACATTGGTAATTGAATAAGTTAAATTAATTATGGACTGGTGATGTCAATAAAACACCTTACCTACCGTAAGCATCTACATTTATTTTAAATACCGGGCGTACCATGAGATGATAGGAGAAATTATTGTGTGTTAAAAAAGAAGAACGGTGCAAGTGCTTTTATAATTTTATTAAGTATAATGATGAATTTGATTGTTTCTATTAACGGCGAATTTAAGTAATACACGATGATTCTTAATCCGTGATCAGGAGTAAAAAAACATTAAAATTTAGCCAAAATTAAACTTATTCGTCGAGGTCTCACGTTATTTCTTCACTGTTTAATTAATTAAAAGTGAAAACCTAATTAAAACAAATTACCACTTAATACATGGTCATCCTACAGTATAAAGTTTAACTACGATACGTAAAGTGCCATCATTATGGCGGGAAATGGGAATTTGACAGATCTTATGTCAATAAAGACCTCTATCTAAGTATCTACCTACTCATTATCTTATCAATGCAACACTGATAACGACGAACAAATTTAATAGGATATTATGTTAAAGTGCATTACCTAAACTTGGCAAAATCTTGAGCAAGTAAAAGCGATTTGTTTTCATAAAGTACAATTTATTTAAATAAAGACAATAAAATTGGATACTTGACTAACTAAAAAACATTATTTGAAACATAATTTAACAAGTGTTCAAAATGTCCACCGTGTTGTTCTTGACACAGATCCGCTCGACTCCTGTGATTGGATTGATTCTCTTGAAATCTTCTTCAGCAAGGAATCTTAAGATTTGTCGATCCAGATCGTCAGGATGATGACGAGGTCGTCCGGGTGCTTGAGCATGTTGTGGCACTGTAAACTGTCCGAAGTCGCGAAGATTTTGGGTGCATGCGGTTTATTAAATTGTGTCCGGGGATCGGAACGTTTGGATGAATTTCGTGAAATAACTGTTGGGTTCGCATTGTGCTATTCGTTTGTACCTATTAACAAACGTACAGTATCGTAACGCTCTATGTTTGAGTACGGATGTGGTGGAGGTATGATTTTTGGTGAATAAGTATAATTTTCTCATTCAATATCCGCGACTGTGACTTTGTTTATTATGCGTATGATAAAAGTGATTGACAATGTCATGGGCAAGGTTTACTCATAAATTGACAATTGCTAATAAGTTTGTAAAGAGATTACAATACAAACTCATTAAAACCGATATGGTAGTACAGTGACAAGGATTTTAGGATAAAATTTAATTCAAAATTAAAACATGATTAAAAAAATAAATAAATTTGTTTTCACGTAATTACTACTTTAACGTAATCCCCATCAATTACTGAGTTAGAAAAAAATATTCCTGATCACGGATTAAGAATCATCGTGTATATAATATATGTGGCTAGCAGTGGAATCAACATATTCCCTTGTTCATTCCTGAACATAATTTTTCATTGCTCATGCTCTGAAAGTGGGTTGTTGTTTATCTATGATACGGGTGGAAAACGATGCATCGCGGCCCTTGGGTTGCAAAAAGATATGTTCCTATTAGTACTCGCCTTGTAAAATTGTAAGCACCAAGCCGAACAAAGTGCCAACAATACTCTTATTTAGAAACAAATTCGAAGATATTAGTTCTTGGTTTCTAGTGTTTTTTTGTAGCGATAATCGTAAGTTAAATAATAATATGTCAATTCATTAAGTTATTTGAATTTTTCGGTTAAAATTTAAGTGTTTTGGTTTTATATAGCGGTGACCAAGAGGAACAAACCTATCAAGTTTTTTTTAATTTTAATACGCGTAGGTAAGCGATGTCAAAGTCAAAGTCAAACTATTCTTTATTCAAGGTGCATTCATCCTTACTTGTCTTATCATGTAAACAAACACTTTTTGAAAACATTATCACACTTTTCTCTGCAATTACACTTTAATCATCACGTCAAATGTTGTTGCATACTTAATTAAACTCGCAAAGTATTATAATCACTCAAAAAAGCACTGAAAAATATCATTTCTGTAAAGATTTTCGTCAATAAATGCTGTTACGGTCGGATAACTTTAAAAACATCTGACATTGATGTGACATTGCGATGTCTAGATTGTCTATGTACCATAATGTTGGCATGTCAATATATCGATATTAATACTTAAAGTACAACTCGAGCAAAATGCAATTAAAATAAATTGCAGTAATTTACCAAAATTTATTAGGGTTTCGTAGCAAAAATGGCAACAGCGGAACCCATACTTATAGTTTCGCTATGTCCGTCTTTCCGCAGCATACTTAGCTCAGCGGCCGTTAATACTATAAATCTGAAATTTGGAACAGGTATACATATTGATCATGCCAACAAAGTGGTACAATAAAAAGTAAAAAAAAAATTTTTTTCGGGTACCTCCCCAATTGGTGATGTGGGGTGATTTTTTTTATTTGCTGTAATCGTATAGTGTGGGGTATCATTGAATAGGTCTCTTAAAAAGAAAAGGGGGCTTTTAAGAAAGTTTTTTTTCTTAAGTCAATATTTTCGGAGATAATCGCTCCAGATGAAAAAAAAATTGTCCCCCCCTCTAACTTTTGATCCAAAGGTCCAAAAAAAATCATGAATTGTGGGCTGGCATAAAACTATTTCGAACATAATCGGCCCAGCCGTTTTTGAATAACTACGAAACCCTACACTGAGCATGGCCCGACATGCTCTTGGCCGGTTTTTGTAATTGATTTCAATATTTGATTTATTCAAAGACTGGCAGTGCTTAGTTGTCTATTGAATATTGAATAAAATCTTCACGTCAAACGTCATTCGTTTCGCTACTTCGCTTCACGTTGTTCGTTACGGGTGCACTTCATGTGATTTTTCTCATGACTAGTGGCGCCTTCGTTGGAGCGACAGAGAAAAATCCTCGAAATTTAACCATAGTTTTTGATATAATCTTATACGAATTAATTCTCTTCCTGACAGACGATGTAAAATCGATAATCCTCTATTTACGTACCTAAGCAGTGAAATTATCGCTGACATTTCATTATATCGACATTTCTAATCACTAGTGATTGTCTTTTGATCATCGTTGACGTTTTGTTTGTTTCACTTGGTCTGTGGTTTGTTTACATGATAAGACAAGTAATGATGAATACAGATTAAGCTTATTAATAAGCATTTTCGAATCGTCTGACATTATCAAGCGAGAGAAAAAGAATCTACGGTGCGGTGACGGAGTAAGAATACAAAAATCACCGCCCCTCTCTTCCCGTGGGTGTCGTAGGAGTCGACTAAGGGAAATACTGAGTAACCAGCTTCTCAGCCGGTGGTAGGGTATTTTTACTAGTACCCGCCTGGTTGGCTACCACCGTACATTCGGTGTAAACGCCCGTGAAATGACTTACCTTCGTGTTTGCCGTGTTTCGGGGTCAGCCGGTGTATTTACCAGCATCTAGCGGGCCAGCAAGGCGGTGGCAACTAACAGGTTACTGATTGTCTCCTGTTCGTTGCCGCCGCGATTTGGGTTCTACTTTTCACTTACGATCAGGTGGAGTGGAGCCACTTTGTTGTGCCAACGTTATTTTTATTGGGTCGGCAACGCGCATGTGACACCCTGAGGTTGCAGGCGCCCATAGGCTACGGTGACTGCTTTCCATCAGGCGGGCCGTATGCTTGTTTGCCACCGACGTGGTATAAAAAAAAAAAAAAAAAAAAAAAAAAAAAAAAAAAAAAAAAAAAAAAAAAAAAAAAAAAAATCTACTACTAGTTCAAACCCTACACCGTTCCCGAGAAGAACCAGTAAGAAACTCAGGTGGACTTATTTTTTCAAAACAGTATATATAATTATACACGATGATTCTTAATCCGTGATCAGGAGTAGAAAAACTTTAAAATTTAGCCAAAATTAAACTTATTCGGCGAGGTCTCGCGTAATTTTTTCACTGTTTATTAATTAAAAGTGAAAACCTAATTAAAACAAATTACCTCTTAAAACATGGTCATCCTACAGTATAAAGTTTAACTACGATACGTCAAGTGCCATCAGTATGGCGGGAAATGGGAATTTGACGGATCTTATGTCAATAAAGACTTCCATCTACTCATTATGTTATCAGTGCAACACTGATAACTACGAACATAATTGATAGGAGATTATGTTAAAGTGCATTACCTAAACTTGGCAAAATCTTGAGCAAGTAAAGCGATTGGTTTTCACACAGTACAATTTAATAATTAAATAAAAACAATAAAACTGGATACCTGACCAAATAAAACAAAAAACATTATTTTAAACATAATTTAACAAGTGTTCAAAATGTCCACCGTGTTGTTCTTGACACAGATTCGCTCGACTCCTGTGATTTGCCTGTGATTGGATTGATTCACTAGAAATCTTCTTCAGCAAAGAATCTTAAGATTTGTCGATCCAGATCGTCAGGATGATGACGTGGTCGTCCGGGTGCTCGAGCATGTTGTGGCACTGTAAACTGTCCGAAGTCGCGACGATTTTTAGTGCTTGCGGTTTATTAAATTGTGTCTGGGGATCGAAATGTTTGGATGAAGTTCGTGAAATAACTGTTGGGTTGTCCTTGTACTATTCGTTTGTATTGACAAACGTACAGTATCGTAACGTTCTATGTTCGAGTACGGATGTGGTGGAGGCATGATTTTTGGTGAATAAGTATAATTTTCTCATTCAATATCCGCGACTGTGACTTTGTTTATTATGCGTATGACAAAAGTAATTGACAACGTCATGGGAAAGGTTTACTCATAAATTGACAATTGCTAATAAGTTTGTAAAGAGATTACAATACAAACTCATCAAAATCGATATGGTAGTACAGTGACAAGGATTTTAGGATAAAATTTAATTCAAAATTAAAACATGATTAAAAAAATAGTAAATTTGTTTTCACGTAATTACTACTTTTACGTACTCCCCATCAATTACTGAGTTAGAAAAAATGATTCCTGATCACGGATTAAGAATCATCGTGTATAATAATACATCTTATTAAAATAACATGCATTAAAGAATTTATTACATAAAAAAATGAATAAAAAATGATTTTTATAGACATTTTTATAAAAAAAGAGAAATAATTAAAGGATCATAATATTAAACAAAAAATATTAATGATTATTGTACAAGTTCACAATGTTATTAAGCATCTATATCTATACTACTAGAGATGTAAAGGTCCTCTAGTTGTCAGAATAAAGATAAATTAAGATTAAGAGATGTAAAAGGTCTCTAATCGTCATGATTTTAATAATAATAATAAAAAAGAAAATTAACAATTTAGTGACAATCACAAAGCAACTATTCTTATTACATAAAAGACAACAGCCAATTCCTATTTAAACATAACATCACAGTAAAATAAACTTAAATATTAAATTAAACAAGAGATGTATATTCTCTAATGTCAATAATACATAATTTTGGAGATTTAAAGTGTCCCCAATGTCAGTTAATAAATAATAATAATGATTTGGAGGAATAATGTTATACTGCCATATATGAATTTATAGTTAAAAATAAATTCTTACTAGTAACTATAACATTAAATGAATACTTTTTATGTTTTTTCTTATTTACGACTCGCACTATTGGCGCTCTCACTTCGTTCGAGCCCCAAACTACCTCGTCGGAAATGGGTGCCTTTCCACCCTTGGTTAACAATCTACTATTGAGCTCGAAATTCAACCCAAACATGTAATAACCAAAATAGTTCAATAACACATGTGTAGGTAGTACATGTGTTATTAATGTGTTTTAGATACCCAGCAAAACGATATACTCGCACGCGAAGCCACGTAATCATATCGCAGCGAAATAGCAAACGGCAAATTCAAAATGCATATACGGAGGCTGTAGCTTCAGCCAGCGTATGTTATTGCGGGACCCGAAGCATGAGAGTCTGATATTGAATTTGCGGTGTGATTTGTCAGCATCTCGGTCGGGTGCTGTCTTGTGGGTGAATTTACTAGATTTGATTGTTGCAGGTGATCCGCTGTACGTCGGGATGGACTTGACGATCGCGAGCTTTGATGCGATATCGGAAGTTAATATGGTGAGTGTTTTTGAAAACTTTACTTTAAAATCTCTTTATTTTTGAACATATTGCGAAAGCACAAATCAAATTATTTATTAACTTAGAGAATGGTCAAAGGCGCCTAGCCTTGTAAGGGATTGCATATACCCGAGAAATTTGACCGGTGGTTGCTAAGACCGAGTGGCCGAGGGGTACAGGCATCAGCCGCGAAAGCTGAGTACGTGGGTTCGATCCCCACCTCGGACATAGGTGATCTTGGTCGTTTTTCTTTGGTATATGACATCTAATATTTATAATTTATCTTTATTTTGATTTGTTGAAAGGTGAAATATGCAGGCGAGATGTTTGTGACTATGTCGCGCCTGGTAGCATGCAAATACAATTCAATTATTGTATTCTTGCCGTGTGGTGACGGCAGTGAGAATACATTTGTCATCACCCCAACTTTTCCCGCGGGTATCGTAAGAGCCGACTATGGGATTGAAGTGTCACTGACCTTTATTTATTGAAGATTGGTGATGGGCAGCTGCATCATCATATTGGAGTGGACACACTACTGCGATCTCCAACCCGCTTGGATTTATGGTTTGGCGATTATGGGTATTTATCTCTTACTGCGCCCAAACGTTTAAGTAATAGGAGAGGTCTCTGTCCAGCAGTGGACTGTTTATAGGATGATGATGTGAGAAATCTATATATATAAAAGAAGAAGCTCCCTGATAAAGATGCACGCACAGCCTAAACCCCTGGTCCTATAGACTCCAAATTTAGAACGTAGGTTCCTTTTATGGTGTAAACGAGCACTAAGAAAGGATTTTACAAAATTCACCTTCTAAGGGGTTGAAATGGGGGTCCAAAGTTTGTATGGCGAAATAAGATTGGTTGAACTATTTTATCCAAAATTTCGCAAGAGTATTCTTTAAAGTAATTGAGTAAAGGTATGCTTAACGTTTTTTAAAAATTCAACCCCTGAAAAAGGTAAAAAGGGTGAGGAAGTGAAATAATCAAGATGGGTATCGTTTTTATAGTTTATCGAATCGTAGATCACGAAAACAATCACGATTTTAAAATTTAACGCGGCGGACGTGAAATACTATGTACACGGTTATGGTGTGATGGGGTAGAATTCGAAAAATATCTATATAATTTTATTATTTATGTTCATTTCTGGTACTAGAGATTCCAAATATAGCGCGTAGATTTCTTTGAGGGTGTAGGGGCGCTCTAAAAAAGGTTAAGTCAAAATCCACTCATTAGAGGGTGCAATGAGTCTAAAGTTTGTAGGGGAAACTTGACTATTTAAACTGTTTTATCCGAAACTTCACAGGAGTATTCCCAAACATAAATGACTAAAGACATGTTTTAGGGTATTTGAGAATTGAACTCTTGAAAGTGGTAAAAAGATTAAACAGTAAAAAAACAACATGGTTATCGTTTCTATAGTCTACTATCGTGTCGCTGTACCGAGGTGTACGTGAAATAACATCTTCTCTGTTATGGTCTAATGGGCTTGCGGGTTATGACAGGGGTATCGTTTTAGTGTTTATTTCTGATAAAAAAAGTCTAAATATAGCATGTTAACCAACGTTAATAACCTTTTAAGTTTTCCCGAGTTTTCTTGCGATAGTAATCAAAAGTATATATATCTGTGTATCCAAGGTGTTTTTTATAAAGTCAAAACAGTCGTCACCATAAATTACGACATTTTTGATCCAATGGTGTAAATCGATGTATCGGGATCCCAGAGGTTCTTAACAAACTGCAAAAAAGGCTGCCTATTCAATTTCCGTTTCGATATTGTCCGTCATAAAAATCGGTGGTAATCTGAAGTTCTGACTGATCTGTTCATCATAATGAAGCAGAAGTCAAATTTGCAAGAAACGGTAACAATATTGAGTTACTTCAAATGTTAATCAGCTCGCCTAATTATGGTCATCTTTGTTAGGCCTGGGAAACGACAAATGATAGTTATTATCATCAAAACACAACAATCACCTATGTGAGTGTGTATGTAAACTTTTAAAGATAAAAACATTTGTCAGTTACCAGATGGTAAAGATGACCATAATATGATAGCGGATTTTGATAATAATCTATATCTGAAATGTCAAAGCGTTTCAAGTAATGAATTTGCGGTCAAATTTGCACAAAATGATCGGCACCTTGAATTTATTTAGTTTGAATCCGACCTTAATAAAAATCGGTATCTTAGGATCCAAGGGGCTTTTTACAAAAAGTGAGAAGCTATCACATCTAAAATTTCTAGAACTTTGATTTAATATTGATAAAAATCGATACCTACCGAGAAGATGAAAAGTTCTTCATATGGAATTTGAAGTCAAAATTGCAAAAATAATTCGCCATCATTATAGCCATCATCATATTAGTTTAATACGACCGTGATAAAAATTTATAGAACGCGGCCGAACCGCGGGTAAAAGCACCATCCGCCACACTTAAATCGGTTAAGGCAAACGCGAGATAATCGCGGGAAAACATTAACATGCAGTGAATAGATATTAGAACGCGGGCGAAGCCGCGGGTAACTGCTAGTGTAATATATAATGCTACAGTTATCTTCAAAGAAAGTTTCTAGAGATATCTTTTACTATACTAAAAAGCCAATGTTTTCCAAGGGATCCACTTTCTATTTTCTCTTAATATAACAGATCGATATTATGGTATTGAGCGTCCTGGTAGGCTACCACGATCTATACTGATGTCATTCAGTGTAGGACCTAATCTGACCGCGAATCGCGACACGTCCCATAGAATAACTGTCAAAAACTTACAATCTAACCTAAAGTGAATCGCGTTAAGAGATCGTGCTAGGTCCCTGATATAAAAATAGAATTAAAATCATATTCATTTCTCGGCAAAATCCTAACATACCTACACGTAAAAACATTAACCTACATCACCGAAGATTGATTGATATTGTCAGGGTCGAACGACAATATTTATGTATAACATGACACTACGATAAAATCTCCGGAGACAGATTTTGGTTGTCACGAGGACGGTTCAAGTCTCAAGGCTCGTCCATCATAATTCATTAAGCTTTTAATAGCAGAAAAGAGAGCAAGGCTGGTACTTGACACAGTTTGAGGGTCGCTGGTGGGGCGGGAGCTGCGTCAGCCAATCGATGCCTCTTGTCTGAGGTCACCGCCTACTCAAACTTTACTAAATGCTAATTTGCACACTACATAGAATAGAAGTGCTGTGCTGCCTATAAGATTAGGTCAGCATTTATCAATAATATATATTTATCGTTTTTTTAAGTCACTGGCAATAGTATCTACGCTATGAAAGCCGCAAAAAGATGACTACCTATTGTTAATAAAAATAAAATTGTGCGACATTTATAGCTCAAAATAAGAGTCGTGTTGCTGGTGACTGTATAGGTACACCGGGATAGGTCAAAGGGACACTACGTTTTTCAGTTTTCCACATGCCCTTGATCTCTTAATGAAATGATGAATGAATTGCTAAAATGATAACACAATGTTATTTATGAGATCTGTCGATTAATTTGCCAATTATTGACATTTTGATGAAAACATTTTTTCGATACACGATGTCTCTAAAAATATTGATCCAATAATTTTACTACAAAATATGGCCAAAACTAAGTGCATTCCCTTTGCTAGTGAGATTTTGCGCAGAAAAGCCCAGCTAGGAGATTTTTGGAAATTAATTATATAGTTTATATCTATAAGGAGATTCATAGTAGTAACACAAGTAACATCTAGTACTATCTTAGGTGATTTCAAAATTGTATCGACCTTTCTAAATATCCCAAAAACCTCGTAAGTTGTGGCCTGTACTGAGACCTAAAACTTCACAGGAAACGGTAATGTACCTATTTTTTGGTCACCACGTGTAATTGCATATTTTGTCTCCATTTTGTATAAGTAATGATAATTAAATTAAGCTTTCAGTCTCACGATACATCTGAGCTTTGTCATTCTATAGATAAGATCAGATCTTGAAAAAATCTGAGTAATTAGGTAGTAACTCTACATGTTGTGTGGAATCTTTTTATTAGAAAGGTTAATCTCGATAACCGACCCGTCTCTCTCAGATAGGAATAATTGTGAATAGCTTTGGAGAGGTACCTACTAAGGATCTACTTTGATGTTCCTGATAACTTCAGAAAATATCAGCTTTTCTTTTCTATATTCGCTTAAATTACACGTTACTTACGTTTTATTAAGAGATCACCGAAAATTCACTTTTTTCCAATTTTATTTGGGTGAATTCGTTTGATATGGCATACAACGGTTCTAATATGCACTTCTAGATTTTTCGATTTGGTATTAACTATAAGTGATGACGTCGCAGGCGTTAATTAACAAAAGGTTTACATTTCAGGACTACACAATAACGCTGTACCTGAACCAGTATTGGAAGGATGAGAGACTAGGCTTCGGCTTGGAGGAGGACGTGCTCACGCTGTCAGGGGACTTCGCTGACCGGATTTGGGTGCCCGACACGTTTTTTGCCAATGACAAAAATAGGTAAGATATGCAGGGTGATCAATCTAAACGGATCAGTGGAGAGAGAAAGAAAACTATCATAGTGGCACGTAGGGATTTAAAAAGAGCTTTCACTTTGTTTGAGAATCGAACCAAGACCTATTGGAGAATATAACTTGCATTCTCTTTGCTCGGTTATTGCTTGTACCTATTGGATGGCGTACATCATCAGAATGTGACGTTAAATAAACATGATCAAACACACACATAATGTTGGCTGAGGCAAATGTAACTGTGAGGCAAATGTAGCTAATTACAATTCCTTTAATATATTATTTTCAAGCCAAAAAAACGAGCAAATTATATTGTTTAATTTATTTAAAAGCAACAAAACAGGTAGGATCTTTCAGCAAAACCTAACAGATTAAAAGTATTTACATGGTCATATTTACCTCATCGTTGCATTTGCCAAGGGTGACCTTACGGAAATGACACATCGAGCGTATTAGGTTTTTGTATATCAATCCTTTTGATTTAGCTATAACTCTCATTTTGAGGGCTGAGGGTAAGACCGGAATGCCGAACGTCGAGCTTCCAAGAGATTTGAACGGCGGGCGCTTAGGCCACTCGCATGCGTTTGCATTTGTTTAACACGGACGCCTCTCCATACGCTCCATAGCCTTCATTACTCTTAAGTATTCTCTACTGTCTAGTCTACTCAAGCATCTACTCTTAAGTATACTGACAATAATTCATTGATTCCAGTTTCCTCCACGACGTAACAGAGCGGAACAAGTTAGTCCGCCTCGGCGGCGACGGCAGCATCACCTACGGCATGCGGTTCACTGCCACCCTGGCCTGCATGATGGACCTCCACTACTACCCCCCTGGACTCGCAGAACTGCACCGTCGAGATTGAAAGCTGTGTGACTCTTACACTTAACTCGAGGCTCATCGCTTCGTTCAGCGTAGATGCATTAAACGCCAGTTTTGTTCGATCACTGTATTTTGAAGCTTGGTTGGCATAAGAACGTGCCGTCATCATGAGTATCCCCTCGTCTGTGGTTGCGAAGGATCAGCACAATAGATTTTGAATTCAAATTATGTATTGATTTGAGTTCGATACCCATTGTACGGATCCTTAAGAAACACAGACGAAGGTAGAAGTATCAGTGAATGAGTTCTATTGTTTTTATTATAGTGAATTATTTATAAACAGGTAAACGAATAAACTGTGAAATGACCAGCGTTTGAGATTGGAACATCATGTAATTTGTGATCGGACGATTAAGCACCTGAAATGTAGCACAAAACACTTGTATTTTTCCGCTGCCCTACAAATTCAGGAGTCGTAAGTCTATCCGTAGGTTAAAACAAACAAATTCACACTAATTTTGAACAAAGATAACGCCGTTCGACCACATGGTAGTAACGAATCAGGCACTAGAAGTCTGTGCCTGATTCGTTAAACCAAAATTAAAGGACATTAACCGTGTCAAAACATCGGAGCCAGCGTAAATATGATGCTAGGCGTTTACTACTCGTAAATTATTCGATTTTCCTGATTGGCCAATTAACCTTGCATGGCTTGATTGGGCGATATACTCATAGCTCACAGGTAGCCATTTATAAATTTGGGCAGTTTATCCTCCTTTGTTGCCACGTGTTACATTTTTACGTTTTATTTCGCAAATCAATTTGAGCTTTCGTTTTGCTAAACCACTAAAATACCATTATATCACTTTGCTCATTTAAACTTTTTATTGTCACGCTGCATATGGGTTATGAATATTATTATGGGTTCCTCATTAAATACTTTATTATGTTTGGGCAGGGAAATCAGGCAGATTAGGAATGTCATTGTCTTAAGATGATCCTTAATATCAAGTATCTTGTTGAAACAATTGCAACAGCATTACAATTCAGGCTACCCAATGTCATCAATGAAATTACAGCATTTTTTGTTTTTGCATGTTGATGATCGAGACACCATCAGTTGGGATGTACGCCTTTCTGCTTTCACTGCACGTTATAAGTCGATATACTTATAACGTGCAGTGAAAGCAGATAGGCACTAAGCTTGTCTCCATCTTCATTTTCTTTTTAGTTTGACAGTAAATAAAACGGGTAACTGTGAGAATCCCATGTTGCTGTCAAACCCGTTAACCTGCCGCTAAATAGCAGTGTTTGCACTGCTGTGTTTCGGTTTGGGGGTAAGATAGCCGCTGCTGTAATTACTGTCATAGATAGAGGCAATCCATCTAAGTCCTCAGGGTAGGCAGCGCATTGGCGATTATTTGGTCACAATGTCCATGGGCCTCAGTTCATGCTTTCCATCAGGTGGGCTGAGAGCTCAGTTGCCTACATTCGTCACATAAAAAAAAAACACAATATCAGCTCGGCCGCAAAATCGACTTAATATAGCGTTAAAAATATTTACACTTTAACATGCAGCTTCGTATTGCTATGAGAAGTCTGCCTGGATACTTGATAGTGGTAGTGGATCATCTTAAGACACTACCGTCCACCAGCATGCTAACATACCCCTCAACTACAGATGGATACACGGTGTCCGACGTGGTCATGTACTGGAAGGAGACGCCGGTGCGAGGGGTGGAGGACGCAGAACTGCCGCAGTTCACTATACTGGGGCATGAGACTAATGATAGAATAGTAAGTTTAACCCCCATATTCATAAACGTCTGCTAACTTAACAAGCCGCTGATAATTGTTTGTCCCTTTCGGTCTTAACAATGTGTGCATAAGAGCAAAAGGGACAAACAATTATTAGCGGCCTGTTAAGTTAGCAGACGTTTCTAAATAAGGGGGTGTTTATTTACATCCTCTTTTACAATCCCCGAATTCATACAGGGTGTGGCCTGTAATAGGAGCAAAAAATGAAACGGTACACTAATAACCCAATAAATAGTCATAATTTAATAGTTAAAACTTAAAAAAAAAAATTTTTTGCAAAAAAAAAACATTTTTTTTCTTTTTTTTATGTAGTTTTACTGCAGTCGATTTATACCAAAAAAGTTAAATCGGTGTAACACAAAAAAAAAATTTTTTTTTGCTAAACCAGTTAAAAAACCATGAGTTCAAAAAAACTTTTTAGCTCATTTAGTTTTATGTCCACTGAACTACCAATATGTTTAATCATTAATAAAATACAATGTTGTGATACCTAGATACATCACTCATAGGTCGTAACTTTAACATACTGCTTCTCCTTAATGGATAACTTTAAAACACTGGGACCTTTTGCGAATAACTAGAGGCAGTCAGAGGAGTCTTCCATTTGATTTATTGCTCCTGTTACAGGCCACACCCGGTATATTCGTCAGATTACTATCCTTTTTCCGAGATAAATAAAAGAAAAGGATAACTAAAATTTACCTGTATTAATGGTACACGTAGATGACAAACAAACATACGGACTGCTAATGGATGCCCAAAATTAAAGAACTACATGCAAGTGCAGAATAACTACAAATATGTTTATTCTTGGGATCAAAAGCTTTATTTATTGAATTACAAAATAAATTACAGTCATCCTTCCTTTAAATCCACTTTGTAGGCTTCGTCAGGTAGGTATAAAATATAGGGTGTTTCCGGGGTCGTGACCCCACTGTGAAAAACGTGTTAAGATGGTTTTTCTGAACAAGATTTCCCATGGAACAAATATTAATGTTGTAGAAATAAAATACTGATTTCATACCGATGATGCGGAAGTGTGCATATTTCTCGTTTCATAATTATGTAAACACATTGGAAAAGGATTAGTATGGAGAAATGTACACATATTGATGAACTGAAGTCGAAAAAAAAGTAAATTTGTTCATATATGTAGATCCCATGGGAAACATTGTTCAGAAAGACCATCTCAACACGTTTTTCACAATTGGGATCACGACCCTGGTGGTAGATCCGCCGCAATAAGCTTAGTCACACAGTTAGTTCTTGTGATTCTTTTCATGTCTCTCGACTCTCTCGTAAACAATTTACAAAGCATTCAATTCTTTGTAAAAAATCACTGAATCGTTATTTACAGGAGAAATTAGCGACGGGCGTATACCAGCGGCTGTCGCTGAGCTTCAAGCTGCGCCGGAACATCGGGTACTTCGTGTTCCAGACGTACCTGCCCTGCATCCTCATTGTGATGCTGTCGTGGGTGTCGTTCTGGATCAATCATGAGGCCACGTCAGCGAGAGTTGCTTTAGGTGAGTTTATTGGGGTTTTTGTAGCTTACCTTCCAATAGTTTACCAATATCAGCTACGCATTGTAGAACATGCGTCATAAAAAGGCTACGTTTCGAGAATATCATCATCAGCTTGTATAAGTCCATTACTGGACAAAAGCCTTTCCTTGGCTTATGCGTATCGACGCATTAGGAGGTAAATGCCCATAATCGTCAAGCCGGGCAAGCGGGTTGGTAATCGCAGTAATAGGTAGTAATAGGGTAGCCTCCGTAGCCTAGTTGGTAGTGACCCTGCCTACGAAGCTGGAGGTTCCGGGTTCAAATCCCGGCGAGGGCATTATTTTTGTATTTATTTATCACAAATATTTGTTCCTTGGTCATGGTTGCCTATGTATTTAAGTATCTATATGTATCTATCTATTATATATATCGTCGCCTAGTGTCCACATCACAAGTCTTAATGGAGCTTACCGTGGGACTAGGTTGATTTGTGTAAGATGTCCCAATATATTTATTTATTTAATGTGTCCACTATGATGATGTCGCTGCCCATCATTAATCTTAGACAAATAAATGATACTTCAATACTTTAGTCGACTCTTATGACACCCATGAGAAGGATAATCCAAAAATGTGATTGGTGGATATCAAATGCATCCACATAGCATAGCTCTGGTAAAAAATTAAGTGCCAGTGAAGGCATATCTATCAACATACATATACGTAGTATCGTACCGCCTACAACTACAGCTCTAATAATTGATATTTACAATTATAATTTTATAGCAATAAAGTTGACCGCAAGACCGCAGGTGGTCGAAAATTGGGTTTTAACGTGTCGATTATTACGGTGTGGAAAAAGAAATATCAGAAACCAATTTCTTGGCCACGTAGATTACATACTGGCTGCCTTTTGCCATTGCGAACGGAGCGGCTCATTATTAATTCCGTATTACAATCATAATAATAAAACGTTCGACATGACGTGACCACGACTGCTCTGCCAAGAGCATATCGACAAAGAAGAAGAAGAATAATTACAATCATCGCTGGCGAAATGTTAGTGTACAGTTTACGACTGCAAGCGTCATGAGCCGTGAAAGAATCGGAGCCATTAATGAGCCCGGTCCGCTCGCAGCGGAAGGCATTACAATGTGATTACAAATTTCCAGGTATAACAACGGTGTTGACAATGACCACAATAAGCACAGGAGTTCGCTCCAGCCTCCCACGCATCTCCTACGTGAAGGCCATCGACATCTACCTCGTCATGTGCTTCGTGTTCGTCTTCGCTGCGCTGCTGGAGTACGCAGCGGTCAACTACACGTACTGGGGGGCAAGGGCGAGGAAGCGGGCCAAGTTAAAGAAAGGAGAGATGTCTACAAGCACTAGTGTTGAGAAAGACTTGAAATGTTCTGGTGGTAAGCTCTGACAATGCAGTTCACAGTAACAATCCCAAGATGGAATGAACAGTTCCAACAAAAGCGAGCTAGATGTAATGTAATGTTACACTCTCTAAAATATATAAAAAAATTAAGCATGACTCTTTATTTTTATAACAGTTTGTATGGGAATAACTCTCGATTTGCGAATTTTCCAGCCGTTTTTTTTGTTTCATAGTTTTTGATCCTGGACAGAAACAGGATCAATGGGACTTTAAAAAAAGTTTGTCACAAATGACAATTTTCTCGCAACCTGTATGTTTTTTTCAAAATTTGTAAAAGCTAATCTTCATTAATTTAAAATCGAGGGAAGGTCTTCTAAGACCATTTTCGAGTAGCTACTCTGAATCTGGTAGCTGCCCTCACTGACCCAAAAAGAATTTCCAGTCTGTATAGCAGCGGTATACGATAAATATTTAATCTTCCTGAAGCTTTATACTATGTTTTAATGTTTACTTGGGCACAAACGGTACATGTTTCTTATAATTACAAGTATCAGAACATATTTCATAAACCAATACAGTTGCCACTAATTAATAAATCAAATAAATTTTAAAATACAGCGAGATAACTAACAGTAACAGTCGGCAAGTTACAAAATTTAGTTACAATTAAATAGAATTATAAGAATTTCGGAAGTTGCGTCTATAGGTGAGAAGCGATAATATTTCACGCTTTAAATTAACTAACGAGACATCAAACATATCAATCTGGGAAAATAAATTGTTACTAAGTCTGCAGGCTCTTATAAGAAAAGAGTTAGATCTGTACTTCTTTTTAGTAAAGGGAGTGTAGAACAATTGGTCTTTACTATGATCAAATTATGATATAACTTGCAGCTCGACTAGATTAAGATTATTCGCAGGCATTGTAGTGCAAGATAGCCTCGCCTCAAACCTTACAATTTAAGACCCTGAAGTAATCTAAAACCCCCCAGGGTCCCGATCTCCAGAAGAGATAATAGCGCTCCGAGAGGTGAGCTCGGCGGGGCGCGTGTCGCCGCTGCTCGGGCTGCGCTCCCGGCCGCTGCCGCCGGCTGCGCACGCGCCGCCCTCGCTGCGCCTGCAGCGGGACCACGCGCTCCGGTACCGCACGAGGCCGCATTCTAGGAATTCTAAAAGTTTGTATCAAAACCATAGCCCAAAATGAATACAAATACAAATAATTTATTCGTGGCAAATATAACAAGCATGAGGAGCATTCCATGAAAACGTGTCGTAAGCGACACTGTCTTTTCAATACCTTTGAAAAATTAAATTAGTAAGCCGAGTTACAGTATAATAATAACATATAAAGGCTTTAAGATGGACAGTGTTTCCTACCAGCTAGCATATTTTATTAGGGTAGCTACCATAGCGACACGTAAGCGACAAAAAGTAGATGTTTTCATGGAATGCTCCATGACAGGACAAGACAAAACAGACAGATTCAGCACTTAATATTATACCACGAAATGGACTCGCCTCAGCATAATGTCGACCCGAAAGCCAACGCTGATCTTCCAGCGAGCCTATTTGCGCTCCAAAATGCGTTCTAAAACCCAAATAAAAGTATGTGTTCGAAATATATAGCTCGAATAGCTGAAGTACGATTTGGACGAAGATAAATAGGGATCGATCTCGCCGATGGCGGAATAATAGATTCCTTTGTAAGAAACCGTCCAGTTAAGTGGCTCGAAAAGAGGCCAAACTGAAGTACAATTAGACTGCTCCTGTCTGCCATGCCGAATGATTTTGGCAAAGATAAACGCGCCCCGGTACAGCACGAGGCCGCATTCTACGAATTTCAAAAGCGAGTATCAAAACCAAAAACCAAAATGCGCTCTAAAATCCAAATAAAAGTATGTGTCAGAAATATGTCGCTCAAATAACGGCCAAGCTGAAATATAATCGGGCCGATCGTGCCGAATGATTTGGTAAAAGATAAACAAGGATCGATCTCGGCGATGGCGAAATAACAGATTCCTTTGTAAGAAACTGGCCAGTTAAGTAGCACTAAGCCGGGAAGAATGGCGGAAGAAAGGGAGGCCTGTGCTGAGGACTGAGACACGAAATTCTCTTAAGGACAATAATGAATTTGTCTCATGTTGATCTTGCGTTCTTTAGGATACACACTTTAAATAATCCTAAAAGTTAGTATACAAAGTACCCTTAAAATACCCATCCAATAGCCAAACAAAAGCTAAGTACCTACGATTGGACTGGTCATGTCTGCCATGCCAAATAATTTTTCCAAGAAAACAAGGAGTAGAAACCCCACAACTGAAACTCACCAGGATGAGGAACGAAGTTGCCAATCATTAACGCGCAGTAGTTTTCTCTCTGTATCACTCTTTGTTTTAAGTGCGACAAACATAGTTAGCCTTTCGTTCATAATTCGCGATTGAGCGTTAGCGATTGGCAACTTGGCTATGCCCACTGGTTTGATCTCCGCGATGGAGGAATAACAGAATGCCGGAAGAAGGGGAGGCTTGTGCTGAACAGCATGTTTCACAATCCTCAGCTAAATTTACCTACCCACCACCAGATAAAATGATCACTATCTTTTTCCCCGGGCATATAAAAAAGGACAGCCCTTAAGTATCTAATTAAAAAAATCACCGTTTTGTAGATTAAATTTGTGATTATTCTGAAAGTACGGTTGTTTTTTCACTAAATGTGTAAAATTTTATAAAAATTACTTTATCTCCCGAATGAGGATATCTTTTTAGAATTTTAACTAACGTGAGACTCAAACATAATTAAATATTTATCAAACGACATATTTCAATATGTTTAAATTACTGAGTAACCCGTTTGATAAATATTTAAATATGAGGATATCTTTATTGAGGTAATTATACGTAGTTAGAACTTGTTCGGAAATTAAAGGCGAGATATATGTGCGTGGCTTGATGCCAGATGCCTTCACATTCCGCACAAACTCTAAAAAACGTACACCCATTCAATGACAAAATGTTCCAGACGGTTCGACCGGCAAGCCAAAGATGATCCATGCCCTCCGGCGCGGCGCCTCCGTCATCAAAGCCTCCATGCCCAAGATCCGGGACGTCAACGTCATCGACACCTACTCGAGGGTCATCTTCCCTGTCTGTTTCCTCCTCTTTAACGCTGTCTATTGGGTGTTTTACATCTTTGATTGAACTGTTATGTATATGTACGAGTACGTGGAGCCCCGAAAAAAATGGTGAGCTAAGCGCCCAGCGTGCTATGTTTACAGTTGAAAAACGAATGTATAAAATTATAGTATAGTTGTAGATTTTTAAGAACGAACATTTGACAGTTTTACCCCATGGGAGAGGCACCGCAGGCGTAAGTATTAATGTGATGTTTGTTAATATTTTCAGATCTGAAGTAATTGTATTTGTAAGATATGAGCCTTATATACACCGTGGGCTCTTGTAACCCGAAAGATTTAAACCACGCATTTTTATGTAAAAACAAACAAAAAATATTATATGAGTTTTGTCCTTTTTGGCGAAAAAATAAATTCATTATTATTTTTTTAAGTATATTATTTTGATTGAATTTTAACGTAATTAAAAGTGTTAACGTTTTTTTTACAAAAACCTATTTTTATATTTTTTCTCACTTTTTGACATCTATTAATGAGATGAGTGAGACTATTCTCCATAATGGCATCAACGCCGTTAAAAAAACTTTTGTACTGAGTGACAACTACAATTTTTTTTCAATTGGTAATAACTAACTCTGAAACTAGGCTATATCCAGAAAATTTTATATGACATTATACCTAGTTTCTAAATGTGGTACCTAAGGAATACACTGTTAAAATCGCTCTGGCTTAAACAGCCCACGATGTATATGACGTTATTAAGTCTATCGGAAAAATTGTGAATTTTACCTTCATATTAACAAGGACTAACCTAAAACTGTCAAAAGTTCGTTCTCAGATCTCAGGGACTTTAATTGAATTTAAACTACCGTTAGACATAATGCCTATATTTATATGGTTAAGGTCACGTGTAGGTATTTAATCATACGCAACATGTTTTGGAGAGCTTACGTTTCCATTACCAATCACCGAGCCCATGTTACGCGTCGCGCGCGCGGCACGTACCGTATGTCGCGTGTAGTGACTAAATACACCTGAATTTTTGTTTTATTATACAGGGTGACATCTAGGTTGTGGAGCAAGAGTGAACAGGGTAATAGGGACGAAAAGGCTGAGCAACTTTATTCACTATGGAGGCAAACAAGAAATCGCGATAAAAATCTGCTAATTATG
Source organism: Thaumatotibia leucotreta (assembly GCA_025490895.1). Classification (NCBI taxonomy): domain Eukaryota; kingdom Metazoa; phylum Arthropoda; class Insecta; order Lepidoptera; family Tortricidae; genus Thaumatotibia; species Thaumatotibia leucotreta. The sequence continues at coordinate 32,722 of JALPQI010001158.1, read as the reverse complement.
AGTTTATTGAGCCCAGATGTCATCCTTTTATATATAGGCGAAAAACATGAAATTCCAAACCAGTGGCGATGTTTTAAAACAAGACCGAAGGGAGGAATCGACACGAGTTACGAATTTCCTTTTTGCACGTGTCTCGTACGACGCTTTTTAGTACAGATGGCCCTCCAAAGTTTTGGACCTGACGTAAAATGAGCCTGTTCTCGCACTAAAGCGTAAAAAAGGCACCATCTGTACTAAAATTAGTACATTGTAAAAAGTACTAAAAAGATTACTTACTAGAATTACTAAAAAGGGATTATGTCTCACGATAGTTTCAATCCAGTTGGATCCATACTTTTTACCAACCAGTATTATTTTAACGAAAATGCTTCGGAAAAGGTCAATTCATTACAATTTTCTCAGATACTGATAACATGAGTAGCCACACTCGAAAAACGTTGGAAGTAATTTTCGAAGCCTATGTGTTGTATTTAAGCCCCGTTTGGTTAAATATGTAAAAATCCTAAAAGTTTAATTCATATAATACTCAGAACAGGGGACTTTAAATATATTTTTTTAGGTCTGGGCGTTAATGGTGAGTGTTCTTTGTACAGTCAAAGGCAAAATGAGGTGTATATAAAAATGCTCAAAAATATGTTCCAGTCTACGAACCAAAACATGGATGCCGCACGCCATATTAAATTGCCTTTCAAAAACGGTCCTCAATTTTAGTTGACAAATGTCACCCCCTCTTTAATGCATCACGGCAATGAATTTCAATGTCAACCTATAAAAGCTTAAACCGCCATTTAAAAATAGTTGTGATTGGTCCATCAAAGTTTTGATTGGCTATATTCTATTTATAAACATTTGTTAAAGACGTTGCGCCAAAATTTGCGCTGTGTTAAGAAAAGCGCTATGTCCTGCCCATCTTGGCACAATTGAACAATTGATTTTGGGGACATTTTTGAGCTGGCGTTAGGCGTCCCGTCCATGTTATATATGGTCGCAGGTCCCAGTGCTCTTTAATTCTTTGTAATAACTAATAAGAACGTCATAACATCATAAGACGTCATAAGAGGATCCTTTCATACATATTTTTGCAATTGACTGTATTGATATTGTACATTGGGCGGGCGGCACAAGGATAGAGAATGATATTAGCTGTAAGAAATGAAAACCAGGGTGCTTAGTCAAGTTGCCAATCGCTAACGCTTAATCGTCAATCGTAAACGAAATGCAGCTAACTGTCTTTGTCGCATTAATATGAAAGAGAGATAGAGGGAAAACTACGATACGCTACTAAGCGTTAGCGCTTGACAACTTGGCTAAGCATCCTGATATATTATAACTGTACGTTTAATCGTTTACTGGTATGGTCGGTAATTATTCTAATTACTAAATATTTACTGATTTTTCTCATGATCTTCTTTTGATTATTGCTTGTCAGCAATGTAACCATAAAAAAACGGTTCGCGATAAAAAGTTGATTCAAAATTGTAATTTTTGACTATAACTTATATATTTTGTGGATAATGTATGATGTCTTATAAGTTAGGTATCTGAGCATTTCTCATAAAGTTTGTACACTTGGATCGTCTTTAATATTTCTAAAAAGGACCATGGGCAACTTAGTAGTACGGAACTTGAACCCAGATCCAACACAGATTAGAGTTAGGTCATTAAAACGGTCCACAAATATACTTCATTTTGTTCTATATGCACCAAGATGTCCAAAATGTTAAATACCCTAACCACAGATTCTTCATAGTTCGTATCTGTGGTTCGTATGTATTTACTCTGACTCAGTTCTGCAATGGAATTCGACTTTGTACCCGTATAATTAAATGAAGTAGATTTGAAGACCTATTTAATAACTAATTCCTAACCTAACTCTCATGTCTTTTAGTTCTGGGTCCATTTTGACGCATGGTCCTTTGTAGGCTGGTACAGTCAATGATGCCGAGCATAATCCACCACATTTCTCTGTATATCCCAAAATGTTTGTATGAAACTTTCCTTTTTCGTTACCGAAAATAAATAGGAATCTGGTAACAAAAAGGGAACATTTCATACAAACATTTTGGGAAACGTGGTGGATGATCTTGCACAGCATCTTCTCAGCATCATTGACTCTACCAGCCCACCATTTTTATCAATATCGAATAAGTCATCAAAATGTACAACATTTTTGAGAATTGCACATACAGGTGCATTCTATACCAAACGTCAGTACAATATAAAAGAAATGAAAACAAATATGGCTGACCTTCCATTACATTTGATGACTTTGACAAAATTGTATCGTGAAAGACGTTCGCAAAATAATCATTTTTACGTTAGTACTAATAAATATCAATAATATTAAATAATATTTTCTTCGGTTACCGCGAGGATTACCTACACATGAAATAAAACTATGAAAACGGATAAAGTCGCGTATATTAACTAATTTTAACTTCATTCCGACGTTTCGAACACTTTAAAATTAGTTAATATACGCGAGTTTCATCAATAATATTAACTAAAACTGTAGCTGAACTCTACGAGGTAGGTTTTAAGTACCCTAATCTAAAAACTTGCATTATGTAGGTACTCACGCAATTTTAGAACACATCTTGGTTTTATCACCAACTTAAAACGAACCTCTGAGTTCACGTATATTTTTAGTTCAAATTATTGCTATTTATTAGTATTAACGTAAAAATACATCTGCCAACGTGTTTCACGTAATATGTCAAAGACGTCAAATACTATGAAAAGTCAGCCATATTTGTTTACATTTTATTTGTTTCTACTGACGAACAGTGTACATATTTAGTTACCGGGTCTTTATTAATTAATTTCCAACCTAAATCAGTAGTTATGGCGTAGGTAGTTCATAGAATAGCATGTAGTAATCAAACTACTGAAACTGCCAATATTGTAAGTTCAGGAATATCTGTAAATGAGGGAATACTAGGAGTCTAGCCAAGATGACAGTCGAAGGTGTCAAATCAGGCCTAGGTACTACCGCAAAATTCGTAAATCTCAATGATTTTTCTCTGTCACTCGCACTCCAATGAAAGTGTCGTTAGAGTGAGAGGGACAAATCCTCGAAATTTGAAGATTTCGAAGTTCGCGGTAGAGCCGCAGAGTCACCAGCAATGGTCGGCAGGAGTGAGCTGTTTTCCTTTAGTCCCGTTTGGTAGCCAGATTTGGTAGCTGGCTGCCAAATAGGAAATATGGTTTCCCGTCTGGTAGCCAGCTATGAAATGGGACTAACTTTCCCATCTCGTAGCTGGATTTGGTACAAACCTGTTTTCGGTAATGATAAGTCCCGATTTAAAGCCAGTTATCTAATGGGATTTTATTCCCATTTCGAAGCTGGTTACGAAAATTTGGCTACCAAACGGAGCTAAAGGGCTGTTTTCATACTAAATGACATGTAACACGTGACATTTAGTATGAAAACAGCTCACCCCCGCCGAGCATTGGTCATCAGAAATTACCGCCACGTCGTTCTGAAACCTATCATATCTCGTCGTATTCGGGCGATTCTCTGCCGAGCGTTTCAACGGCTCGGATTCGTCATTGTAGTCTTGCGATTACGTAGAGTACTGTGACGGAAGGACGAGTCCCAACGATATTGATTATGCTAGAGTTGCTACTGGTACTACTGGTTACATTTAAACAATACTCTTAAGGTGCGGCTCGAGGAGCGGAGCTGTGCAAAATTGACCAATTACATACTTCAAATTCAAAATTCGAAACACTGTGATGCGGTCTGATTGGCCGAGCTCCCACAGCTCCTCAGTGGAGCCGCACCCTTAGGGTCACCTCTTGAAATAATATTTGCTGAGACAACAAATGACGAAATAAAATCGCCGCAAAAACGGTGAATATTCACCGATGCTTGCTGTTGCATTTCGTCGAGGATAGTGCAATACCGCGTAACTAACAAATTCACGTTTACGTTCAATAGATGGCAGCAACAACTCTCTCTAGCTATTCTAGAAAACTGTAAAGTATTCTAATAGGAGGTGCAGGCATATATTGCTTGCCCTTAGAGAATGGTCAAAGGCGCCTAGCCTTGTAAGGGATGGCATATACCCGAGAAAATTTACCGGTGGTTGTTAAGACTGACTGGCCGAGGGGTGCAGGCATCAGCCGCGAAAGCTGAGCACGTGGGTTCGATCTCCGCCTCGGACGTTAGGTGATCTTGGTCGTTTTGTTTTAGTATATGACATCTAATATTTATAATTTAACAAATTTAATAAGGCTCAATTTGAGTGTCAATTGTTTGATGTTTGAACTATATCTACTTTGGTAGTTACGCGGTATTGTGCTATCCCCGACGATTTAACAATATAAGATTCTTCCCTCCTAATACGCAATATAATGCAATATACGATTGTCATTCTTGCATACTCCTATGAGGAATTGAGTGCGCATTTGAAATATAGAGAGATTATATTTATATGTTAGATAGCTACCTATATTTGATGAATATTATTCAAATTTATAGCTACAGTTTTAATGATGACTATTTAAATGTAACAAATAGCAATAAAATATTGCATTAAAAACCAAAAACTAAATGTGGATGTTGCTTAAGCCTGAATATCGTTACTATTTTGAAAGGTACTTGTATTTTCTGTCAATCCAATTAAAAATATAGTTTGTAACACACCGAAAAGAAAATCTTTAAAAATTATGATGACCAAGTAATAATATTCACAGTAGCTTTGTCATTGTTGTCATTGTAATAAACTCGATTACAATGACAAAATTAATATGAATTTTTTTTTATAAAGGCTGGCAAGACCATAGTGGTTGTTGATGGTGGCCAAGGTGGTCAAAAACATCGAGACACTAACTTTATTACTCCGTTAAAGAATTAGAATCCACTTTCTCTTCAGTCATCTTATACGTTTACCTAAAACAATCATCAAAATTTAAAAAAATAACAGTACCTATGCAAGGGCATAGGTACGGCCCCCGACCCCGCGGTCGGCAGACCAAAGAAGCGATGGTTAGATGTCGTGAAGGCTGACATGAGTGTGAATGGGCTTACAGTAGAAGATGCCCAGGATCGCACAAAATGGAGGAAATGTAGCAGGAAAGCAGACCCTGGCAAAGGTCGGGATAACGCTAGGTAGAAGAAAAATTACCTATGTTATGTGCCGCTTAAATATATTCATGTCATGACAGACTCCAAATCCATTAAAATTTTTATCCTAGGTACACTATAGCCCTACTAGAAAGATTTTGGAAGTTTTGTAAATATTGATGCAATTTTGAAATCATCTAAACTATTGTAAGCTATTACTTACTGTTTACTAAGGTCCGACCGAGACTTATATTTTAGTCTCGGCCGAGATAATAAAAAACGTTTAAACGATATTAAAAAATCCCTATAGCTAAAGTAAGTCAAAAGAACACTATAATCTTTAAAATATACAAGTAATCAATTTTCGTGTAATTAATTTGAGCATCAGAGTATGCACGAATTTCTTGATTTAGATCATAGTTAACACTTTGAGCGCGGGAAGCGGAAAAATCACGGGATCGGCTACGAACATAGCGCGTAGCACTCGTCCGCAATGAAAGTGTTAAGTAAGAAAAAACAGTTGCATATTATCGAAAAAAACTGTTCTATTGAACGTAATTACACGTTACTTTAGTCTCTACTAAACAAAATAAAACCAATCAAACAACGCTGTTTCTTAATTTAATCCAAAATAATTGGTTGATATAATGTCAAATATTTCTTCAAAGATTTGGAACAATGCGAGTAAATAAATCCTTTCATTCATTTTGATGTGAAATTGAAGTCAGTTAACGTCAGTATGACATCAATAAAATCGCAAAAAGTTTTACAAATTACAGCTCATTAGCATTACGAATCTCGGCCGCGGCCGTCAGTCTCTGCCATTTTTAATCGAGAGCCGAGAACGATCTCGGTCGGACCTTACTATTTACATACTATTACTACTTCAAAACGTTAACTAATTTCCAAAAAAAAAAACTCTAGGGGCTTACTCTGTGTTCGAAAAACCTCACTGGCAACAGGAATGCATTTACTTTTTGGCCCCCTTGTATACTGTATAATAAATATGTGTGACATGTATAATGTATATTCTGTTATTGTGTTTCAGACTTTTAGATTAGCTTGAGATACGCTATTTCAAAATAATAACGATACGATTTCACAAGTGTCAAAATAAATTTAACTAATATTAAGGATCCTGAAATAATGTTCTTTGAATCAAAGAGTAAAGTAGATGTATATTGTGAGTTACCCATCTACCTAATTTAACTATAGGTGCATGCCACGAGAATGTCGGGTACGTGACACCGTTCTTCCCTTCAGGAGCATAATGTAGAATTCTCATAATGTTGAATCGCGTACATCTAAGAAAGTTACGAATACAATTTTGGTTATATCTTAATTTTATAACTGGGTGTTTGTATTTATAGATAATTCTCGCACTTTTCATGTATTTCTAAGGTAGCTGTTATAGCCGTCACGTTCCCGACTTCTACGTGGAATGCACACCTATATTCTTTGTTGCAATAATAAAAATACCTATTTCTAGTTTCACTAAGAATTATATCTAGTGTTAAGTGGTTAGTAATAAATATATATTTAATATGAAACAATTACATAAGTAAGTATTGAAAACTCTACCTGCCAAGTTTATTCTTATTTTAATTCATCCATTAATTAGATTATTTAAAATGTGGAATATAGATAGTTATATATGTATTATTAAATTATTATATGCTCGTTGTAAATAACTATGAATATAGTACCTTGTCTTAGATAAATAGTAATTATATTGATGTTAATAGAAAGATATTGCAAAACGAATAGTTTAAAGATAAGTAAACGTTGCGAAACAAAGTTTATTATTAAAGAGTTTTATTTAAAAAAAAACACTTATTTGACCCACTTGCTTTGTTAATAAATAAATATACCCTGAAAATACCAACGGAATGAACTCGCTTAATGAGGGTTTTCGATATGTTTTCTGCCACCAGATAGCGCTATGTAGGCGCGGTGTCCAAACAAATTCTCAGATTCATAGCGACAGTGGAAAGGAGAAACCCTTTAAGCGACATTTTAGTCTAAAATGAATTTTATATATCGACGGAACCGGCTTTTTTTTCTGCGTCGTTTAAGCCAAGTAATACTAAGATCTGACGACTTCAATGTTGCTTAAGGTATAATGAAATAATGGTCAAATTTAAAGACAGGGATGTTAAGCGACGCAATTATTGACTAAAATTTAGACAGTGTCACTTAAACATACACATATTTATATACATAGTCGCTTAAGTTTTTTTTTCAAGTGCTACTGTTGTCGGTTAATTGAATGTCATACAAATTACCTTGCCCTGTCAGCGACACTTTTCTGACTAAAATAATTTTATTTATAAACCGTAGGGTCGCTTAAAGGCTCGTTTCGGAGAATTCTTAGGTCAATGTCAGCCTCCGTAGCCTAGTTGGTAGTGACCCTGCCTACGAAGCTGGAGGTTCCGGGTTCGAATCCCGGCGAGGGCATTCTTTGTGTATTTATTTATCACAAATGTTTGTTCCTTGGTCATGGCTGTCTATGTATTTAAGTATCTATATGTATCTATCTATTATATATATCGTCGCCTGGTACCCACATCACAAGCCTTAATTGAGCTTACCGTGGGACTAGGTCGATTTGTGTAAGACATTGTCCCAAGATATTTATTTATTTATTTTATTTAATATCAATTAAGCGACATTTATTTCAGAAGGTTCCAAGTTTATTGAAATAACGTTATTACTATTTCATAGATATGACAATTTGACAAAGTACGTTCAAAGAACACAAGTCTCTAAAGCGGCCACTTTTATATATCGACGGAACCGGCTTTTTTTTCTGCGTCGTTTAAGCCAAGTAATACTAAGATCTGACGACTTCAATGTTGCTTAAGGTATAATGAAATAATGGTCAAATTTAAAGACAGGGATGTTAAGCGACGCAATTATTGACTAAAATTTAGACAGTGTCACTTAAACATACACATATTTATATACATAGTCGCTTAAGTTTTTTTTTCAAGTGCTACTGTTGTCGGTTAATTGAATGTCATACAAATTACCTTGCCCTGTCAGCGACACTTTTCTGACTAAAATAATTTTATTTATAAACCGTAGGGTCGCTTAAAGGCTCGTTTCGAAGAATTCTTAGGTCAATGTCAGCCTCCGTAGCCTAGTTGGTAGTGACCCTGCCTACGAAGCTGGAGGTTCCGGGTTCGAATCCCGGCGAGGGCATTCTTTGTGTATTTATTTATCACAAATGTTTGTTCCTTGGTCATGGCTGTCTATGTATTTAAGTATCTATATGTATCTATCTATTATATATATCGTCGCCTGGTACCCACATCACAAGCCTTAATTGAGCTTACCGTGGGACTAGGTCGATTTGTGTAAGACATTGTCCCAAGATATTTATTTATTTATTTTATTTAATATCAATTAAGCGACATTTATTTCAGAAGGTTCCAAGTTTATTGAAATAACGTTATTACTATTTCATAGATATGACAATTTGACAAAGTACGTTCAAAGAACACAAGTCTCTAAAGCGGCCACAAAAAGAGATACGATTTTTTTTCCTAAAAATGAAACTTTAAAACGCTCTCCTGGACAATTACCAAAATGTCGCTTAACAGGTTTCTCCTTTCCACCGTCGATAGGTACTGAACATAAAATAACGAAATTCAAGGCTGTCTATGTATTTAAACCTTAATTGAGCTTACCGTGGGACTAGGTGGATTTGTGTAAGATGTCCCAAGATATTTTTTTATGCCGTATATTTTTTACTTCTTTTGACATCAAAAATGCACTGGTAAAGTCTGTCGGTACACTCATATCCACCCTCTATTTTATTGTTTTGCAGTCAAGCTACGCCATCTAGGAGGGGGTTAGCATAACTCAACATTTCTTCCGCAAGCTAAAATGTTTCCACAGCGTGAAAACAGCCTTCCTTGCCTCCATGACATTGCCATCTATCGGAATCACTCGAAACTTATCTGTCCCTTATGTTTTTACGTAGTTGCTATCAAAATCCTCCCCGAGTTGGTTTGGTTGGTTCAGTCAAAGACAAAATAAGGTGTACAGAAAAATGTTTAAAAATATAACACACTAATTCAGTGTAATGTAATAACAACGTCGTAACATATTTTTTCTACTCCCATACTTTTATTTGTCTTATACTTGGTTTACACGCAGTGCGTTTTTTGCATTTTAAGACATCTCGTGTATACAAGACTTAATGAAATACATGGCTGCCAACCTAATTTCAAATGTCATTTCTGATGAACAGTAAACCATAGAGCATGGATTTAGAATATGGATATGGATTTGACAACGTAATAATAATAGCAAGAACGAAAGGGATGGTCTTATGAAACTTTTTACTAGTGGAAGTGAAAAGGAACGATAATCGTCCGTCCTTATCACTGTGCCACTATTTTTTGTGTGTGTGTGTGTGTTAGATGCTAAGTCTAAGTGCCACACACACAAGTATCTTATTAGTAGTAAGTGACTATGTCTATCCCTCTTAGTGGCACACTATGTGCGGCCCCTCGCCATAGAGGAGCTTTCTTTTTTAATTTTGACGTCTCCCGCCTGACCTTGATGATTAATAAAATAGCAAAGGATGAACAATATTGCTTTGCTCTTCCGCGATACAGAATGTGTAGTTAATTAAGATCTGAAATCGAATTGGAGATCAAAAATGTAAACAAAGGGGATACCACCACAAAAAAATAATTGCGAGAGGTGGGTAATCTAAAATCATTGAAATACTTAAAAAAAAAATACGCATTTACAGTCACTGACGGAGCGTTTATTTTTTAAATATTTTACTATTTTTCATATCATACATTATTTTTTTAAGATATATTTCTCTAGTTTTAATAAAATGTAGGGTGTTTAATTTATACTACTGGTGATGATAAGAAGTTTTAAACATTTGGTTCGCAGTTATAACAATGTACTGAAAAAAATCAAAACAAGATGGTGCTCCAACTGACTTTTTTATGAATTCATAAAAACACCTAAAATTTAACATTACAAAGAACATGAATACAGATTTTATTATTTTTACCTACAAATCAATCATTTTAATTTTTTAATAGAAATGGATTTGATTGTAACTATAGATGAAGACTGGAATTCGTTCCCCGTTAACCTAAAGATTAAAGTAACACGACATTGGTTTTCAAACATTGATTATGTTGATTTTTACATCATTCTAGTAAATTTTCTAGGTATTATTTTTGTAATCAGGAACCGTGGACACTCAGCCGTATGTTTTTTATAGTCATGTCCAAAAATATATTAATGAATGTGATACTTGTGTATCGAACATACTTTGACTTTCGCGTATCTACACCTAAACATCAAGCATTGTCTTAGGTTTAGCACCTGTAAGGATAGTTTGTAAGTGTGCAAATAAATAAAATAAAGTAAATAACCCATCTCAAAATTCGACGTTAATTTATAAAGGTGTTAAAAAATATAAAATTTTTATACCCCTGAAATGTCACTTTAACATTGACTTTATAATGTCATGTCATTGTCATAAATTGTTTACATTTTTGATCTCGAATTCCATTTCAGAGCTTAGTGTAACCCGCTATAATTACTTGCGTATTTTTTGCATGCAATTAATTTAAATAGCGGGTTACACTAATTAACTACAGTTCTGTATCGCGGAAGAGCAAAGCAATATTGTTCATCCTTTAATATGGACTTCCGCAAAGTAACGCCTGATTCAATTAATTAATAAAATAGTGTTTGACTAAGAATATTTCTCAAATTTACAATTTTATTTGAAAATAAGTGTGTGATCGTAGACAAAAGTATTGTATGCAACATTGTTTAACTGAGTCAAAAAATGCTCGTGGCGTACTTAATAACAATTTTCAGCTTCGCCTCAAATTGTTACCCACGCCACTCACCTTTTTTGACCTCTCTTAAACAAGGGTTGCATAAAATACTACTCGTATATGAGCGGATTCTTTCGATACTTATTTTTGCACTTGACTGTTCAAAGACTTGTGATATGTAGATGTTAATGTTAAGTTTACTGTTTCAGACACTTGGTGGCGCTATTTGTAGGTATGTGTTTTTTCATCTAAAATTTCAAATAATTCAATTATTAGTTAAATTAATTTTTAAATTCTCGTACTCAAATTGAAAGAGAAAATGCTAAAGCCCATTTTTATTTAAAGTTTCTTCCGAAGCTTTTTTTTTTCATATTTATTTGGGAATTTTCGGATGATTCCTATATATGAGTCAGAATCCTGATCTCTTTCGACCACACAGGATAAAATAATCATCTAATCATCAGCCTATGATAGTCCACTGCTGGACGTAGGCCTCTCCTATTAACAATGCGTTTAGACGCATTAGGAGGTAAATGCCTATAATCACCACGCTGGGCAAGCGGATTGACGATCGCATTAACGTGTCCTCTATGATGACACTGCTGCCAATCATCAATATTTTATCAAATAATGGTCAGTGATACTTCAATCCCTTAGTCGACTCTTACGATACCCGCAGGAGGAGCTGGGGTGGTGACAAATGTATTCTTTCTGCCGTTTCCACACGGCCTAAAGAAAACAAAGAAAACCCCAAGATTTTTTCCATTTAGTTACAATTTTTTTATATGTGTATTTTGTTGCAAGTAACGGAATTAAAATTGCCTCGCTTAACCCTTAATTTGGCAATGTTCGTCACAATGAACATAGTCTTCGACCCACTTTTTGTATTTTTTTTTAAAACAGAATTTTTTGCTCTATACAATGGCGAGGAGGCTAGAACGCACGATTTTTTTTAAATTTGCCAAATTAAGGGTTAATAGTGCCCTTGTTGTACAATCTACTATTCGCGCCTTTTTTTGCTGACACGGTTCAGAACGGTATCGCGCAAGAGATTTCCAAAATGAAATAAAATGTGTGTGTGTGTAGGTATATAAATAATTTCTAAAATTAAATAGGTACATAGGAGAATAAAAAAACTAAAATAATATTATGCACATATTTAATCTTCCACCGAAAATTGGTTTGATGAACGAGATATAGTAGTGTTTTTTTAAATACCTACGCGTTATAGTTAGTTGTGTTCTGTCGTAGAAGTAGTTTTTATATTATTAGGATTTTCGCTATCGTAGTTCAATTTAGTTTCATATTAATTAGTTTATTATTTTAATGTTTATTTATAATATAGTCTTATGCGTTATCTTAAACCTTTGAAATCTTAAAATACCCAAACGCAATATAAAAATCAAATCAGTGACGTGCGACTGCAGAAATAAAATCATGCTTTCTATTTCAGAGTGGCCGATACAAAACAAATGCTAGCACTGAAAGAGAGTTTTGTAGAGAAAGGTACTAAGGAGTCCATTCATCGATGTGGCGTAGACTGCGCGGGCTGGGAGGGGGGGAAATGGGCGGTGACGGGGGGGGGGGACAGCTCACCTAGCAGCAGTGTTGCTAGATGCCCCGCATTCCGCATTTTCGTCTGTGAATCCGTAGTACGACTACCTTACGCATTTTTATAATATGCATGATGACTGGCAAGTCAAATAAAGATCTTGTTTCGAGAATAATTTTAGAATTAACGCTTTATGTACTCAACATTTCGCCTCTTTCAAGTAAAGCAGCCGCGAGATGACTGCGGTAATACCTTTGTCACTACCCCAACTCTCCCCGGCCTATCCATTTAGTTATTGAAGATTGGTGATGGACAGCAGCATCATCGTAGGGGATACACTATAATATGCCATCCGCTTGTCCAGCATGGCAATTATGGGCATTGATAATAAGGCTAATGGGTCCATACGCATAGATAATAAGAGCAGCCTTAACCCAGCAGTGGACTGTTAAATATCGTGTGCTTTCGACTGCAAAAATATTGATTTGCTAATTTTCATGCTTATATAATTATATTAGGTACATAATATTTTCTCCGGTTACCGCGATGATTACATTGATTACTCATGAAATAAATCGTCGGAATGTAGTTAAACTTAATTAATGAATATACGCGATGTAATCCGTTTGGTTCTCGTTGGATAAAATAAAATAAACAAAATAGTTTTATTTCTTATGTATTTATCATTTCAGCCATTTATCGAACACTGCTGAGCATAGGCCTCTTTTCTAGTACGCCACTCATCTCGGTTCTAAGCAATGAGTCTCATATATTATTACGGTGTAGATTTTAAGTCAATTTTGCTATTTAAGAGCTACCTTGAAGGATTTTGTGTGGTTTTTGAAGCATGACTCCCGTTTTTTACATTTCTGTATCTGGCAACACTGACTAGCAGGCACCCCAGTTGCGAAGGCATCCTCTTTCAGACGTGTCGCGTTTTCAACTCGTAGCCGTGAAGGTGATAGTGAATTTTTGTGACTTGTGTGGGTGAATCGGGACATATGTGGTGTTTTAGTGTTTTCGTTACTGTGAAGAAAATGTGCTAATTGCGCACAGGTATATTTATATCTATTTCGTGTTTGTGTTGAAAATATAGAGTAATATATCTAGATTTAAGGATCACAAAGCGCTTTCATATTTTTGGATATTTTTTTTAAAGTTATTTTTAGTAAAATCAATGAAACGTCTTGCTAATATTTTAAGTTAATTAAAAGAAAATACTAGACAATGTGTTTTGGGATGAGCTGTCTTAAACACGTCACAAAAATGGGCATTTGGTACAGATTTTATTTCTATATACAAAACCGTGGGCGGTTGGATGTAGTTATGGACTTGGGGGGTGAACTAAGAGGGGTAAAGGGGGGGTGCGCAAGGGAACGTGGGCGCAAGGCACCGCGCGCACCCTGTATTGATTCTACGATAAATTATATGTATTATTAACTAAAATAATCATAAAAACTATTAGAAACGTTATCTTAACGTCTATAAAGGTGGTAAAAAATTAACTGAAAAATTATAGTCCTTCAGGAGGGAAGATATTCAGAGTTTTGGTATGTTGACGTGGAGGGAAAACATATCGATTTTTCAGGATCGATGTTGCGTTGGTGTTCTACGTAGAAAGCTAGGATTCTTCGTACAGATCAGAAATATATAAACGTTTCTTCACCTCAACCCAATTCAAATCAAATTTGTATATAGATTTATGAACACGACTATAATTACATAATAAATTACTTATATGTTTTGTATATTGCCGTGTGATGACGGCAGTAAGAATACATTTGTCACCATCCCCAACTCCTCCTGCGGATGTCGTGAGAGTCTACTAAGGGATTGAAATGTCACTGACCATTCTACAAGATTGATGATGGGCAGCAGCGTCATCATAGTGGACATATTGCGATCGCCAATCCGCTTGCCTAGCGTGGCGATTATGAGCATTTACCTCCTAATGCGTCTATACGCGTAGTTAATAGGAGAGGCCTACGTCCAGCAGTGGACTAACGTAGGCTGATGATGTTGACATGTTTATTCCCTGTCTAAAAGTATCGTCTCGTTATATTACATATCATCAGCCTATTTCAGTCCACCGCTGGACATATGCCTCTCCTATTACCTATGCGTATCTATGGACGCATTAGGAGGTGATATCCATAATCGCCACGCTGGGCAAGCGGATTGGCGATCGCAGTAATGTGTCCACTATGATGATGCTGCTGCCCATAATCAATCTTTTATCAAATAATGGTCCGTGACATTTTAATCCCTTAGTCGACTCTTACGACACAGGAAGAGTTGGGGTGGTGACACATGTATTCTTACTGCCGTCACAACACGAGACCCGCTCATGACCAATTCCTGTAAAAATCTACCTATATCCCGTGATATAAAACTCAACTAAAGTTCGTATTTACTAAAAGACGGCTTAGATATCTAATATTTAGATACTTACATAGAATAACCATTATTGAAATAATTTTGTGATAAAATCAGAAAAAGATCCCCTGAAAGGGATTCGAACCCGGGACCACTAGCTTCGCAGGGCAGAATCACTACCGACTGAGCTACGGAGGCGTCTATTGCATAATCTTAAATATTACATTTTAATTGCTTACTGAAGACAGGGCAGGAGTAAATCTATCTAAAGGTTGTCCCAAAAATAACGGAAGATTTGAAATCCTCGAAAAATTCTTAAGTATTTCTAGTTTGAATTTCATATTCTTGATTGAATCATAAAGTATTAAGAATAGGGTTTAGTATGATAAAACGCACCGGGAAATTTCGTCGAAGGCTTTGCTGTGACATACACTTTATGTAGGCATCAGTGGGGAAAAATATAAAAATTGATCAAAAAAGTATGCTTTTCATTAGATTTAAATCTTGCGTTATTGTTGGAACACACGGTATTTTGATTCTTACGTAACTAATATACTTAATTTTCTGGGTAGACAAAAATTTAAAAACTAAATTAAATGTTTGCTGAAATCGCGAAACGTTTGGCTGACGTAACTAAAGACCGGAGAGCTGGCGACTTCCTCGCACAACGCATCAATATTGCGATAAAGCGAGGAAATGCTGCCAGCATCCTCGGTACAATGCCACAAGGGCCTATGTTAGATATACGCTAGGTTGATTAGAATTCATTTCTGTATAAATTGTATAATTTAACGAAGTAGATTATTTGAATCGCTACGGATTATTATTATTTATTATGCCAACTTGAGCCACCTGCGCCTTCCGGTACGCGATCGCCACTTGAAGACTTTTCCGGCCCCAACTGTAGCCGTACCAGGGTGCTTAGACAAGTTGCCAATCGCTAACGCTTAATCGTCAATCGTAAACGAAAAGCAGCTAACTGTCTTTGTCGCACTAATATGAAAGAGTGACAGAGGGCGAAAACTACGATACGCTACTAAGCGTTAGCGATTGGCAACTTGGCTAAGCATCCAGGAACTGCTACCGCATTATTTACGCGGAATTACTTTATATCTCACCACACTAATGATTCGTTGAAGATCACAGGAGTCCGCTGGATGCGGATGGTGCAGGACCGGTCATAATAACAATCATTGAGGGAGGTTTAGATCAAGCAGTTGTCTTTCGACTGAGATAATGATAAATAATGATAAATATTATGCCAACTTGTCTACACCAAGTAACCAGTAGGCGGATGATGGACCACATCTAATCATTTGTTGTCGTTGCCATCACGTTCTATCATTAAGCAAGTGCAGACCTGCCTGCTAACCGCAAGGTAGATCCTTGAGGTTCGCCTATAGGCCCCTGATGGGGATAGGCCCTATGATGGGCCCCTGTAAGGGTCCAAACCTACCGACGATTTCATATTTTTAAGGCAAATCGCACCGTATCCCCGTCGATCGGCGTCGTCCAAGTTCTTTCTTTTTTGCCCTTATTATGCGTAGTAATAAATATTTTCATAAATTGATCATATTTATTTGCATTAATAACGCGGCGGCAGCTCATAGTATGACTACGTACCCACTGTTTGAAATTGTACATGTAAGTCCAGCAGTGGCCTATTTCACCATAATTACAAGTGTGACAATTGTAAAATATCACTGTTACTGACGTCATAGGGCTCCGTAGACTACGGCTACCGCTTACTATCGGACGGTCCGTGTGCTTGCTTGCCACCAACATAAAATTATTACTAACAACGTTATTATATCGTTAATAATCTACTTTTTATTTTCCTAAACCCGTGACAATTGTCGCAAGGTTAAGTACAATTTTCATTCAATTTTGACATAAGGTTCGGCTTACGTCGGAATTTCGCTAATACAATTGTCGTGTTTTTGGTGGCAATTGTAATTTCGCTTCGCAAAAAAGTAGTTATTTACTGCTGATTTATTAAAGTTCCTACACTACATTTATGTTGGTGGCTAACAAACTCACGGCCCTTCCGATGATAAGCGATAAGTACCTAATAAATGTATGAGAATAACAGATTCGAAGGAAAAGTCACGCGCCTATTTCTATAAATTATTATGATCACGTGACTTATCGATTATCGTATACAATTGCAGAATGTCATCTTGACTAGACCTCCAGTCTCCCTATTTTATAAGTTCTCAGAAATTTCAGATTCTCGAAACCTCTCGAAATAATACATTTGTACAATTCGCCATATTTATACGACTATCTACATATATAACTTGCCTTATCTAATATGTAGTGATGTAAATCTGTGTGGTCGTAACTGCGTAGAATGCGCAGAGCCGTGCGTCGTGAATGAAAAAGATATCAACAAGTAGATCGGAAGAGCCGGCGCGCGCATCTGCGCCGCAACCTGGCTTTAAGACAAAATCCCTTGCGACTAGATACATTGCCGGTTAAGTTGGTGGAAGAAACTCAAGCGATTGATCAAATGCCGCAATGAATTGGGTTGGAAGCGATAGGTGCAGTATGTGAATTTAGCCAACGACGCAACTAAATATGGCGCCCAACGTATATCGGGAAATGAAAGAAACAGGGTGAAACTTGTATTTGTTATGTATGCGGGGTAGGTGTTTTTATGGGATAGATTTAGATAAAAATCTTTGTTTACATTCCTACACCTACACACTACCTACATAATATAATTATTATGCCTAGTATAACAAAAAGTTTTGAATTCTTACATTTGGTCCTGGTAGGGTGTACAAGTAGCAATGTTTTCTAAAATGGAACAAATACCTAACTGAAGTTTTTTTTAAATATATTTATTTTCAAAACTACAATTTATGTACATAGATTAAATCTAACTAATCCACTTAAACTAACCTATTACCGAGGATGCTGGCGGCATTTCCTCGCTGTATCGCAATACTGATGCATTGTGCGAGGAAGTCGCCCTCCTCCACCTCTTCGATAGTCTACAATAATTGAGAACGTCATGAGTCCGGATCACCACTGTAATACCGACAAGATTCGTTGCTTACCTTGGCCAGTTTTCGTGGTTTAGTAGTACCTAGTATTTAGTAAACACAGTTTATTTTACAGAAAAGAAAACAATACAATTTGTGGCAAACTACTTATCGATATATCTTGTGGTGGCTTTGTATTCTGTATTCTGTACCTAATTATTATAATCGTATATTGATTTAAACTTTCACGATTATCACTCATATTTTACTGACAATTAAACGTAAGTTTACGCGATTAAGACCCGTTTGTCTGTAAAATATTATAATCGTGTTGATATTTTATGTTTATCCATATAATAAAAACACTTTTTTTTCAATTCCGGGATTCCGATATTAGCTGTGTCAGTTCCGGAACTGTAAAAACAGCAAAATTGGTCCGAAATTCCGATATTTTGAAATTCCGGAATTCCGGAATGAAAGCCCTACCGACAAGCCTGTTACCGGCGGCTTAGTTACTGTGCACCCACAAATATGAAACCTAACCTGAGACCTAATGTTCGTTCTGGGACACTATGGAAAATAAATTAAAATACGACTCTTATACTGTCTGTTTTAACAAGTCTTAAAAACGGGACTTTAGAATGCATAAGTATCTTTACTTACGTAATTGTTCATTCTAGTTAAACGCATTGTTTTTTTAGTTTATTATCGTGTAAATGTATGCTATAGGTACATTAAATAAATAAATAAGGTAATATGACATCCTCGCTGCGTCATGTATAAAAAAAATGTGTCGCAGGCTGGAGGCTGAAATAGGGACCGAGCGCATATATAAATTTACTACTAATAATTATTATTAAATTAACCTATGGACGCTCATAACCAAAACACATTTTAGGTACATAACGTAACGTAAACACAGATAGCAATAAAGTGTTGCATTAAAAGTAACAAAAGTTCGGCCGAAGGTAAAGTCATTATCGGTGACAATTACTACACTACAATATTACTTTGCTATTCCGCGATACAGTACGTATAAGTGAATTAGTGTAACCGCTATAATTCTTGCCGCAAAATAAATACGCAAATAATTATAACAAACCGCCACCAATAATACTATATACAGGTGATGCCTCGTAGAGAAGTGAAACACGTGTCGAGTACCTGTAGTATTATTGGTGATGGATTTGATATTTGCGTATTTACTTTGCGACAAGTAATTATCGTCCTATTACTGCAAATACCAGCTAACTATCTGCACAAATCTTGTTTTGGCAGAATCAATTTAATTATCATGATTATTAAATTCATTATCGGGTAACATAATAGGTGCATATATTTAGCTGGTATTTGCAGTAATAGGACGTTATAGCAGTAAAGAAAAGAAAAGAAATAGTAAATTAATATTGTTGGTCCTTTATTTTTTATTTTTTTTTATTTTATTTATTTGGGGCATCAACAGCTGTACATAAGAAATTTACATAACTGAGTGTACAGTAAACAAAGCAAATAAAAAATGTCCACAAAAATACAATCAACATGCAATAACAAGAAAGATCGTGCGCATTTACACTAACTAAGTAACATTAACAACATAACTTTAAGTTATAAAGTTTGCATGTAGGTACGTGAGTGTGTTTGTTGGTGTTGAGTAATATGGACTTCACAAAGTAATGCCTGATTCAATTAATTAATCAAAATATTAGAATTATAACTAACGTGAGACTCAAACATATTTAAATATTTATCACACATGTTACTCACGTAATTTAAGTCGATAATTGCTCGACATGTTTCGATCCATTTAGAGGATCCTCATCATGGAGTATCCGCGACCAAATCCCGACGTGTACTGCGGGCTTGCGCTCTCCTAGAGCGGATGCTGGCCGCGGGCAGCACTGGCGTGGGCGGCGAAGGATACTCCATGATGAGGATCCTCTAAATGGATCGAAACATGTCGAGCAATTATCGACTTAAATTACGTGAGTAGCCCGTTTAATAAATATTTAAATAATCAAAATATGTACATATGTGTTAATGCACAAGAAAGATGTGCCTGGACTGCCTAGTCACGGTGTTTATCTAAAATGGACTTAATTAAAGAACACGAGGTCTATTTTAAGAGTAATGACAAGGTACCTTTCCATACGCACTAATCCATATGTCCAAAGGACTATGCGTCAAAATGGACCAAAATCCAACAGAGCTGGGAGTAGGTAGTGTCATTAAAAAGGTCTGCTTATGTACTTTATTTCATTCTATAGTTGCAAATTTGAATTCCATTGGATGATTTTGTATGAGTAAGGCCTTCTGCGGGTACTCTAAGTAAATCACAGTCGTCCAGACATCACTCATAGTATTTACTCTGACTAAAATATAACTATCTCCGTTTTGCAATGGAATTGAACAAAGCGCCCATAGAATGAAATGAAATAAATGTAGATACCTATTTAATGACACCACTTTCAGCTCTGTTGGTTTTTGGTCCACTCTCCATACAAATTTGCCCATAGTCAATGAATTGAATCAGGCGTTACTTTGCGGAAGTCCATATTAAAGGATGAACAATATTGCTTTGCTCTTCCGCGATACAGAATGTGTAGTTAATTAGTGTAACCCGCTATAATTACTTGCGTATTTTTTGCCGTTGCCGGACACCAGACCGACAACATCGTCAACTCCTGATGCCTCGTAGAGAGGCGAAATACGTGTCGAGTATAGTGTTATTTGGTGGTGGTTTGTTATAGTTATTTGCGTATTTATTTTTGCGGCGGGAGGGTGGGACAATTAATTGCATGCAAAAAATACGCAAGTAATTATAGCGGGTTACACTAATTAACTACACATTCTGTATCACGGAAGAGCAAAGCAATATTGTTCATCCTTTGCCCATAGTCCTTTAAGATGATGGTGACCACCAGTTTCAAGCAGCACATGTTCCAGGCCCCTGGAGATGGTGGTGAGGGTGCGCCGGCGCGCCGCGCGCGTGACTTAGCCATGCGACCTCATTAGCACCACCATGCCGGCCCCGCTCGCCGTCTATCTAGCACTCTTTGGCGTCCTATGTCTATATGGTGAGTATACACTAGGGTGGTTAAAAAAAAAATATTTTTCCTAACTAGTGCGCAAAAACGAACTTTGCGCACGCTTCGCGCGCGGTAATTTATCTTTTTGACGCACTTGTTATGAAAAAAATCGTCCCTTACACGTGCAAAAACTTTTTTTTAACTCGGGTGATTGTCGCCCTCGTTTCACTCGGGCTCCAACTTTCACCGTCGCTAAAAATAAGTTTTCCCGCACTAGTTAGGAAATGTACTATTTTAGTACAGATGGTGCCTTTTTTAGGCTCTAGTGTGAGAAGTGGGTGATTTTACGTCAGGTCCAAAACTTCGGAGGGCAATCTGTACTAAAAAAAAACGTCTCTTTCACTCCAACGAGGGGGTCATTGGAGTGACAGAGATCCACTGGCCAAAGTATGACTAACATGCTTAGCCAAGTCGCCAATCGCTAACGCTTAGTAGCGTATTGTAGTTTTCCCTCTCTGTCACTCTTTCATATTAGTGCGACAAAGACGGTTAGCTGCCTTTCGCTTACGATTGACGATTAAGCGTTCGCGATTGGCATTGTCTAAGCACCCAGGTGAGTTATGGTGGTGCCGTTTTTATCGATGATCGTGCTACTTGTCACTTTGCACTTGCATACTTGTTAGAACCTGACGGCAACAACGATAATCGTTTAAGGACGCGACCATCATAAGCCTACAGGCTACCATGATCTGTTAAATGCGATTCAGTTTAGGTTAGGCTTGTCAGTTATTGACAGGTAATCTACGGAGCTGACACATCGTGATTCAGTTTAGGTCCTGAATCCCCTAGACATTCGTATTTGAAACGTAAAGATCGATGTCATTTTGCAGTAATGTGACTTTACTGCTACTTCCAAAAATACTCTACGGAGCCTATTCTGTGACCCAACACCCCCCTGTGGCCTATTTCACCATAATTACAATTGTGACAATTGTAAAATATCACTGTTACTGACGTCACAGGCCTCCGTAGGCTACGGCTACCGCTTACTATCGGACGGTTCATGTGCTTGTTTGCCACCAACATAAATTGATTACTAATAACGTTATTATATCGTTAATAAACTACTTTTTATTTTCCGAAACCCGTGACAATTGTCCCAAGGTTTAGTACAATTTTCATTAATTCTTGACATGAGGTTCGGCTTATGTCGGAATTTCGCTACAATTGTCGTGATTTTTGTGACAGTTGTAATTTTGCTTCGCATAAAGGTAGCTATTTACTGCTGATTTATTAAAGTTCCTGCACTAATTTTTATGCTGGTGGCAAACAAACGCACGGCCCTTCCGATGGTAAGCGATAACTGATGTAGGCTATAGACGCTCCCTATTGGAGAAACTGTAGATTTACAATTGTAGGACTTGTCAATGTTGTGAAATTGGGGCCTGGTAACGAAAATACAATTATTTTTAGCCACATTGTATAATGAACAATGGGCCAAGTACGGGTAGGTACTGTCACTAATCTGCTACAGAAACGAGACGTCTCATTTAATAATTAAATCTGCCCGCCAGATGTTTTTTTTTGGGACGAGGGTCGTCCCATCAATGGGCAATTGGGCATTCTCATTTTATAGATCTTGCTAATCTAATATTGTTTTACTATGACGAGAAACATCCATAGGGTTATCTTAAAACCGTATTTTCAGTTTTGGATATAGGCATTTCTGCCATGGGTCCTTTGCGGGCTTTGCTAGTCACTGCAAACTCTATTTGAGTGAAATAAATGTCGCATCTGTGACTTTACGCACTACCTATGCGTGTTGTCAATTGGCTATTTAAAGTTTTCCGAAAGTATGAATATTATATTTTTACGTGATAGCTGTCGTCTTAAGGTTCAAGGAAATACGGTTCTTTTATTTGTATTTCCTATAAATTATTAATAACCTTTTTTAAGTGAGTGAGATGATTCATTTTTTTTTTTCTATTTCATTGTTTTTGTTGTGGACGAAAGCATTAAGCTCTGTTCATCCACAAAACTGCCGCATTTTATTGAACCTTAAGACGACGGCTATCACTGCTATCAGGGAAAATTATAATATCATACCTTCAGAAAACTTTACATAGCCAATTGTGTTCTTCCATCTGAGGAGAGTTTTCCTCCCCGGGAAGCAGGCATAAAATCCCACTTACGGCTGAAGTAAAAATAGAATACGATTGAATAAACGACATGTCTATTGAATAAACTGAGAGGTGGAAATTGTATGTGTGATACCACACGATTAATGCCGTCGTTAGAATCAATTGTAAACCCTACATAGGTGTTAAGGAGAGCACTATAAATAGACAATAAATGAAGATACGTATTTGATATGTCATGGTGATCTCCTGAGGATTGTGAGTCATACAGTATCATATATGCTTTCAGGGTACCGTAAAACCACCCAAGTAATAGTCCAATACTGCAACTATGGCCCACAATTTCAGTTCCTAATTAAGCATCAGTACCAATATAATTTTTGGCTTTATCCAAGTTTTTTTATGATTAATGAGGAGTTTTTGCCTATGAATGGCACGATTAATATAACAATCTCACCTAATGGGAGATATTCGATTAAGTTATGGACCATTGTTAGGAGCATTTGGACTTTAGTTAGGAGGTTTTGCGGTACCTTTTCAGTTGATGGGGACCTGGGACCTATTTCTCGAAAGCTTGTAACTTGTAATACAAGCGGAACTCCATATCTTATTTGATGTTAAAAATAGACTTCCACTTATATTACAAGTTACAAGCTTTTGAGAAACGGGCCTCTGTTTTTGCCTTCATACGAACCCAAGCCTAGGGAATAAGTCAAAAGGGTATTCAACATCGAAAATTCTCATCGATCAGAACTCTTTAGCATTTCATTTTGTGAATGCATTGAATCTTGAATGCATTTTGAAAAATTGAATGTTCATAGTTGTTGGGAGTTTATGATGTATCATCATCTTTACCTCGAGCTCGACGCTCGCCACTCACGCCTTACACTAACACAACTGTTTGGTCCTCAGCGCTGGCGGACGAGATCCCGGCGGTGCGACCGAACACCACGTCGGTG
This sequence comes from Thaumatotibia leucotreta, assembly GCA_025490895.1. Taxonomy (NCBI): domain Eukaryota; kingdom Metazoa; phylum Arthropoda; class Insecta; order Lepidoptera; family Tortricidae; genus Thaumatotibia; species Thaumatotibia leucotreta. The sequence continues at coordinate 8,782 of JALPQI010001158.1, read as the reverse complement.
CCCGCCGACCCGCGGTCTCCCGTGGGCCGCGTACCGCCGTACCAGCCGCCGGTCGGCGTCGGGCCTGGGGGGGTCGGCGGGATCCGGCCCCACAACCCGTACACGAGGGTCGAACCTTGGCATCGTAAGTTACATTATCATATTCTTCTACTTCGGTGTGTATCAGTCTATCACAGTTTTTATCAGACACCAGTTCCACTAGTTCTCGGATCACTTTCCCCCGTATTTCTTAAAGCCGTGATCACTTTGGGCGCCGGTCGACGTCGGGCCTGGGGGGGTCGGCGGGATCCGGCCCTACAACCCGTACACGAGAGTCGAACCTTGGCATCGTAAGTTACGCTATCATGTTCTTCTGCTTCAGTTTTTATCAGTCCATCACAGTTTTTCTCAGAGACTAGTTACAATAAGAAGCTGAATTTTGGAACAGGACCTAAGGAATCAGCCATGGGCATCGTAAGTATCTCAAAATCACACTCTTATATTATGTTCTTTGGTATTTAAAATGCCATTTTCGCCGAATTCTTCAACTTCGTGTCTCAATTCATCACAGTTTTGATCACACACCAGTTGCAGTAGAAAGCTGAATATGTAACAGAACGTTCGCTGAACAGAACATAATCGTGACATCGACCGTAAGTATCGCATAATCCATTGCTGAAGAAAATGCCGTCTTTGCGATGCTCTACAACGAACTGTCGATCAAACCACTAAGCAAATCGTTAAGGAACGTTTGCCCCTTTCTGTCTTATCAATATTTCTATAAGACGGAAAAAGACAAACGGTGCTTATCGGCTTGCCAAGTTAGGCTACTAGCTAGTTAAGCTAGTTATTGACATAGCCCTCCGGATTAGCAAACTGAAGTGGCAATGGGCAGGCCATATTGCAGGCAGAGCAGATGGTCGATGGGGTCGAAAAGTGCTCGAGTGGAAATGAGAAAGATGAACAGACGACCTTGTGAAGGTCGCCGGGACACGCTGGATGCAGGTCGCATCTAACCGGTACATATGAAACTCCAGAGGAGAGGCCTATGTTCAGCAGTGGACGTCTTATGGCTGAGATGAAGTTAGGCGACGATTAGTATGTAGTTTAGTTTAGTTAACAGTAGTGTGTTTTTTGTAAAAAGTCTTCCCTTTTATTTATAAGCGTGTTTTGTACACAGAACGACCATCGATATTCGATAGAAACGCGGACATCATAGCGGAAGACATCGGCCACGAGGACGACGATGGCGGCTGCAACGTTCCGTGTCCTAAAGAAAACTTCTCCTGTCAGGTACAACTCATTTGGTTTGAATAAATACACGTTTTTTATTAAGATGGTGGAAGGGTCATCCCAGGAAATTCCTGCTTAAATGTAATGAGCACACCACTAAATATAAAAAAAATTAGAAAACAAGAGTTTTAATGACTATTTATATTCTATACCATTCGTCAGAAAACAAAAAAAAATTTAGCAAACTTAAAAACTTACAATACATAGTTACGCACTTTTAAAACAAAATTTCGGTTTTATCACCAAATTAAAACCATAAACCATTTATTTGTATTAGCGTAAAAATATTTCTGCAAACGTCTTTCACGGTCATGTGTGAAAGACGTTAATTGCTATGGAAAGTCAGGTCAGGTACCCACATCACAAGCTTTAATTGACCTTACCGCGGGACTAGGTGGATTTGTGTAATATGTCCCAAGATATTTATTTATATATTTACCTTAACTTATTTAATTACTTAATCAATATAGGGTATAAGTATTTCGGTACTATTTACTATAGAATTTTGAACTTTCCTCATAAAACCATGATCAGTATGGTTGGTCACACTGCAAACAAAAACTAATCAGTCGCTTAAGGTTTTTACTATACGTTTAAAAATAAATCCTACTGGCAGTGCTGATACAACCGATCAAGAATAAAACCTAAAATCAGATTGGACTCAATAATATTGCAGTATGTATTTTAGGATGTAACTTTTATCGATGTCGAGTTCATCGCCCTCGACCTCGACGTCGGGCCATGTCGGACGTAATAAATAACACTGTCATATCTATGTTTACTGTTTAAATACAGTAGGTAGAACTTACATGTAATTCGATTGTCCCCCTCCAGTCGAAACGAGTATACAATACGAGTAGCTATTTGGTGTACACTTCTCCATACTCATCCCTTACAAATGTGTCTATATATTAATGCACTCGACTGTAGTTATTACGGGACTTGGTAAAATATTAAAAAAAACTAGCTTATGGAATAACTTATTATTAAGTTAAATTAGCGTGACCAACGTTTACATTTTTCCAATTTTTGGCACTGCTTGCGTAGGTATTTAATAAGGTTTGGCATAAAAAGTGCCAAGAAGTTTAGCAGTCCCGAAATTTTCAACGTTGTGCTTTAGGCGTGTTATTATTATTGTTGTATTTATTATGTTTAATTTGGCGTTATTCAACCCCAAGATTATAACGTGTCTTGCCACATTTTTTTAATAATGAACGGTAATTTATTACGTCATCGTGTCGTGTCAGACTTTGATCACATACAATATTCCTTATGTTCCTGGATGCTTAGCCAAGTTGCCAATCGCTAACGCTTAATAGCGTATCGTAGTTTTCCCTCTCTGTCACTCTTTCATATTAGTGCGAAAAAGACAATTAGCTGCCTTGCGTTTACGATTGACGATTAAGCGTTAGCGATTGGCAACTTGTCTAAGCACCCTTAGCTGGATTTTGAAAAAATCTATAAAATATTTTCTGTCCGTTTTTCCCTGTAAGTATTCCTTCCGATCATCCGTAGATAAACTTATCATCTGTAGAATACTGTAGATAAACTTTAAAAATCACTCCAATGAATGTGTCATTGAAGTGACCGTGACTTTCGAGGGTCTGTCTCGGTTACTTCAATGACACATTCATTGGAAAGTCAAAGCTAAACTGATCATGGTATCACCAGGTCTCCTGCACCTGCATCACAATGGACAAGCGATGCGACGGCGCCGCCGACTGCGCGGAGGCCGAAGATGAGGCCGGCTGCACCCGGTCCTGCGACGAGCACGAGAACCGGACCCTCTGCCATACCACCAACGTGTGCATCGCTGTCGATTGGCTGTGCGATGGAGACAATGACTGTGGAGACTTTTCTGATGAGACACACTGTGGTATGTGGATTGGAAGTTGCTGGATATTTATTTATTATTCAAATAAGTTACACAGCATTACAGTTATAACACTAAGGCACTGTGAACTACAAAAATACAAAAACAACTTAAGACTAGTTTGATTTAGGCGACGTAACGACGTAGTAGAATTCGGCAGATTGCCTCGGAACTGCCGAAACACGACTCTCACTACTACACACGCGAAATTACTAAAGTTGATAGCCTTATTTCATGTACAGTCGAAGACAAAATAAGGGGTATACAAAAACGTTCAAAAATATGTCCCAGTGCACTCTAATTCTGTGTAATAAGAACGTCGTAACATATTTATGAACGGATTCTTTCGATACTTATTTTTGCACTTGACTGTACCTAATCATTATAGGTACCTTTAATTTTAAAGGTATTTTTTTTTAAGTTTTCATTTCAAGTTTTAGATGGACTTTGATTTTTACATATTTTTTGTTATTGAATTTTAAAATTGACATAATATTAAGCTATTTTAAATTGCATTGCTCCTTCACATGTTTTTGAACATCTGAACTGGACAACGTGGATGTAAAGGTGCGTTCAAACCAAAAGAGCATTCGCTATTCTAACCCCCCACTCTACGAAATTCGATCGTTACACAAAACGTGATTGGTGGATTTCGTAGAACGGGCGATAGAACAGCGAATGCTCTTTTGGTTTGAACGCACCTTAACAAAACAATTGAATACCTGTATTCCGAGCAAATAAATGCTTTGACTTTGAACATCGTGCGAGTCGCATGCAGTTGGATTGGTAGTAGTTTCATCTTGTCTATGAAATGGATCCTCTGTCCGTAGCGTTTAATGTGTGATGGTGACTACGACTAGCGACAGGGTCATTCAAGTTCCCTTCCACTTTTTGTGTAACATAGGTATATTTTTTGTAAGTAGAAAAAGAGTGTTCTTATTTCCAAGAACCGAACCCCGCGGAATTCAATAAGGCTAGCTGCATTACCCCTTTGTATGGCTATACCTATATAATAACACGAATGTATCACAGGTGGAACCGCAAACTGCACAGCCGATCAATTCACGTGTGCCAATGGGCTGTGCATCCACAAGGACTGGCTGTGCGATGGAGACGATGACTGTCGCGACAACTCGGACGAAACGAATTGTACGAAAGAAAAGTAAGTGATAGATTGGTATTTCTTATTTAGTTTTACAGATGTGTCACAACCACAATTCACAACCATGTTCGAAAATATTTTTATTGTTTTGAGACTTGTACATATTAGGTATCAAAATACACAAAAAAACCCTAATGTGGCCCGTGGCATAATTCCCAGAACGCTCGCCGCATTGCCTCTTCGTACGGCTAAACTGAGCCTCTGGGCGAAGTACGACCCTGCCCGTAGGTCGCCAGACACACCGATCAGTTTTTTAGAAATTTCTTTCACGAGTTTCCTTGTGACGACCAGGGCCCGAGGGTTTCAACCGCAAGTGCCATAAATATGCAATTATTTTTTAAGAAAGCATATTTACGGCACTTGACAGTTTGGGCGTCTTCTGCAGCAGACCCCTGCTTCCTTGCAGAGCGCTGGACATGAGATGGGGCCTGCGTATCCACGCAGGTCACATCCCATGCCAAAGGCCGCCCCAAGTACCAAGGCACAAGAGATATGCCGTCTGGTCGTTTGTCGTCTGCCGCAGACAGAACTACTGGTTCCAAGGTTGCTGGTATGGAGGCGGAGCGAAAATTAAGAGTTTCCAGAAAGTCCAATATTTTGATACTTATTTTTGAAGTAGCTTCTGCGTCTATCTTTCTGTTAAATATATAAAAATATATGTTTAGGTAACGTTAACTTCCTGTTCATGGCTATGATCATACCTGGGATAAATCGGGGCATTTTTACGACATAGATGTAGTAAAATATTTTATCGACTAAAAATATATCGATGTTACTGTGATTGACAACATCAAAATGTTATTCGGCATAAATAAATATTAGATACTTACTCCTCAATTAAAAACAAAAAATAAATTGGGTATTTACGCGTTTATTTTAAAATAGTTTTCAAAATATACAATCAATATTAAAATATCAATATTGAAATTGTCATTTTGATTAAAATGATATCTGCATACTTTTACTATCTGAAGAGGCCCGATATCAGATATTACATCGAACCTCTGTACTGTAACCGAGAATGTTCAATAAGCACGTCTTTTATTATAATTATATCGACATCATTTTAATCGATATCAAATCCCTATAACTTGCCCCCAGTTATCCCAAGTATGGCTATGATATATCAAAATGAGAAATATCAGGATACCTATTCTAGGAATAATAACGGGTAGAAATGCTGATTGGTTGCGGACTGTGCATACACAAGGACTAGCAGTGTGATAGAGATTACCGCCTCTACAACTCTGATGAGGCATCATAAAACAACAATACATTATAAATAATAGCGGGGCAAAATTATTGTCGTTGTCTTATTGTGTCCCTAAAACACGTGACGCAGTGGTGATTTTAGTATGAGATGAATAGATGATGTTATGTTTTCAATTTTTGATGTAGAGATTAAAATCTAGCGTGAAAATGAAATACAAGTGCACCGGATTTTTTATATATACATAACTGAGTCGAAACAGCAACTACAAGCGTGACAGAGTGGTATGAAACAAGACAACGAAAAGAATTTTGACCCAGCTAAGTGAGGAGTTCTTATGTAAATTCTGAAAAAAGCTTTTGTTCCTAATTGCAATTGTAATAATTATCTACCCAAAGTGGGAGAATCCATTTGTTATTGTACTAAAACGCGATTGAAAAATGTTCAGTTAAAAATAGGAGATGATGTCATCATTACGTTACCGCGGCTTATGAAAATGATAAACATATCGTGGTTTTCGCGACTACTCGCTTAGTTAAAGTATAGTCAGGAACTTGCTGGTAAAAAACACCGAAGAGTTCGCGGCAAATATTTTTCCCACTTGTTCATATTTAAACTAACTTTGTATTATTAGTCCCTTTCGGAATTATAGATAGTCGTCTTCGTGAATGATTGGGTTTGATTTTAATCACTTTTTCTACTGGCTAGTTATTTTGCCATATAAGTATGTCTTACTCACATTAGTCCGGGCGGACCAACCTACGCTTTAGCTTGCCTTTACGACATGCTTTGCATTCATAAAGAAGCTCCGATCTCGGCTCGGCACGATCTTATGTTAGTCATTCTTGAAACGAAGTTTTACTGTTATACTCTTTAAGTACAAATACTGCAAGGAAAATGTATTCGCCGCAATGTAGTCTCCGTAGCCTAGTTGGTAGTGACCCTACTGCCTACGAATCTGGAGGTTCCGGGTTAAAATCCCTGGGAGTGCATTATTTGTGTATTTTTTTGTCACTAATATCTGCTCCTTGGTCGTAACGTATCTAACTATTATGTACGTACGTGGGACTAAGTCGATTTATATTAGATGTCCCAAGATATTTCTTTTTTTTTACTGCAGATATGTTAGGTCCTTAGTTAAAATTACGTGTAGCAAACGGTCGCTTTTGATACTACTAACTCGAAACACAGCAGTGTGGACTAGGTAACGAGTCCAAGGGTAACCGAAACTAGGGCGCTGGGTTATGATCGTCGCTTATTTTATAGGAGCACTAACTCGTATTAAGGTTAGGAAAAATACATATCCTATTAAAATGTTATCGAACCGGGTTACTCACATATTTCAGTCGATGAGTGCTCGACATGTTTCGGTCGGGTGCTCCGGACGAGGACCCTCTTAATGGGTCGAAACATGTCGAGCAATCATCGACTTAATTAAATACGTGAGTAACCCGGTTCGATAATATTTTAATATGTTTAAGTCTCACGTTAATAGTTCTAAAATACATATCATTTCCAAATTCAGGTGGCTGGCTGCTTCAATACATATAATAAAATGACACATTATTAGTATTCAAATAAATAAATAAATATCTTGGGAATCACGGTAAGCTAAATTAAGGCTTGTGGCGTGGGTACCAAACGACAATATAAATATAATAATAGATAGATACATATTGTTACTTAAATACATAGACAGCCACGCCCAAGAAACAAATAATTGTGATAAACAAATACACAAATAATGACCTCGCCGGGATTCGCGCCCGGAATTTCCAGCTTCGTAGGCAGGGTCGCTACCAACTAAGTAGAGTGCATGTTCAAATATTTTTTATCATCGTGTCTGACCTAATAATTAATATTTTTTATTTGATTAATAATTCTATTAAACCGGCCAAGAGCATTTCGGGCCATGCTCACTGTAGGGTCCGTAGTTATACAAACATGACTGGACTGATTATGTTCGAAATAGTTTTATTTTAAATTCCAGCCGCATCAGGGCTCATGAAAGGAGAAATCCTTAATTTCTATGGTCGCCGTCATCGAAATCGATGAGGAGGACTATATTTTAAATTATTGTAGGTATCAATTGATTCCTTTTTCATATATATTTTTTAATACTGCAACGAATATCTCTGAATATATTGACATCAAAAAATAACTGTTTGTTGAGACCCTTATTCTTTTTAAAATACATATTCAACGATACCACACACTGTAGGATTTCACAAAATAAAAAAACCCGCTTTACGTATAGGGGAGGTTCCCGAAAAATGTTTTTTATTCTTTATTCTACCACTTTGTCGGCGTAATTAATACATATGTATACCTATACCAAATTCCGAATTTCTAGTACTAACGTTTACTGCGGACAGACAGACAAACGCACAGACGGACATGGCGAAACTACCTATATAAGGGTCCTAATTTATTACAGAACCCTAAAAAGCACTATATTAAATGCGACTGGAAGGTATTGTTTCTGACAGAAATCCAATTAATTTACGTTAAATAAATGCACAAAAGTGCTTTCAATAAACAAAAGCTTTTAAAAATTAAGTCTTTGTGAAGCTCTAACCCCATTCTATTCTATATCATTCATTAATATAAAAACGGAGTGTACATTGAATGCAAATTTGCATCTGCAGTCAAAGTGAATTGCAATTGAAAAACCCTAAAAACAAGGCATTATATAACTTCAATATAAAACGCACAAAATAGGGAATACAATTACAAGATTTTTTTTATTCAGGGACCTAATTGTCGGTGGCGCTTACATCACGCGACGTCGCATTTGTATTTGTGAGTCGTTGATAACGACAACGCCGTCGAAGTTTAGGTCCTTTTGACAGAAAACATCATATAAAATAAATAGGGTGTTTCACCCTATACCTCCACCAAACTAACCACTGAAAATCTAAAATCTCCTATAGATACGTCGATACGATACGTCGATACGAAGATACTATAATGGAGTAACATAACATGTCGTAAGCGACACAGTCTTTTTAATACTTTTGAAGCTGAGCTGAGTAAGCTGAGTTACGGTATAATAATAACATATCAAGGCTTTAAGATCGACAGTGTTTCCTAGCAGGTAGCATATTTTCTTAGGGTAGCTATCATAGCGACACGTAAGCGACAAAAAGCAGATGTTTTCATGGAATGCTCCTACTTAATATGTTACGTCATCCCGCAGGCTTACGTTGGTACCGCTAATCGTTTGTCGTCGTTGCCATCCTGTTCTAATAATTAGGTATGCAAG